>RJWM01042500.1:0-14330 GCA_004363535.1 Dasyprocta punctata | reverse complement strand
GCTTTGGGGCACAATAATGTATTTTAACTTTATTTTTTTAAAAATTTCAAGCTATATATTATTATATGGGCTTGAATTTAAAATGTGACATACCATTTGTATAATAACCCTTGGGTATATTTTTAATAATCAAATACTTATAATATATTGGGTTAGGATTTATAAGACCTAAATTCCATGTTCTGTTGTTATGTTTAACCTGAGGTTAATAACTTAATGTCTATAGAACTAATTTTTATTAGAATAAATACAAATATAATGCTGCTACCATAATAATTGTTTTATAGCTTTGTTTTAATTTCTACTTAGTGGCCTTTATTTTAGAGAATTTCAGAAATTTTAAGAAAAATTAAAAATTAACAGAAAAAATACAAATATTTCCATATTCAAAATACATTTTATGACTGATTTAAAAAGTTCTTAGAGAAACTCTTATGAAAATACCAAATTTCGTTTGTACATTTAGATATATTGGTTTATTTTAATGCTTTTAAAAGTGATACATCATAATGGTTGAAATTCCTATGATTGCATATTCAAATGCCTGTCATTAAAGTTTGTTAGAAGTCTGAATCCACAGATGTGTCCAATAGGAACCTTTCTTCTATAACTGTAATCATTATGAATGATTATACTAGAGAACAGCGATGTGAATATTTATATGCTCAGATGACTCTGCTCTGGGCTTTTCCCCATTTGGAGATTCCATTGACCTCCACTGAAGGTCAAATGCACAAGATTAGGAAAATATAAGCATATTTTATTTCAGTTTGCTAAAGTATTTATTTCAAGTGTGTGATATTGGCTTACTCCTGAATTCCCAATAAGATCCTTGAAGAAACTGAGTGTTACATGTTAGTAAATTTTACTGCTTACTTATTGTCACAGAATAATATCTTTCTATTTCAGATATTCTTTAACCTCCATGATAAATACAAACATGACAATACTGGAAATCATCTATATTTTAAAATTGCTCTCCCCACATATCCAAATAATTAATAGGTCTCACAAACAAAACCATTGGTAATAGTAAGTAGGAAAGTCAATAGTATATTTGGGGTTTCTATGGTACTTTTTTGCTTTCTTTATACATCGCCTTAAAATCCTCATCTCTTTCAACACTCCCAATGCCTATTCATTATTTTTCTGGATGTGATTAGTTGATTTAATCTTAATAATTCCTTTATACTGATGTAATCATGTTGAAGATCCTTTTCTGAATTTCAGTTTTAAAGAAAGAACATCTTGGAGAGGGAGTTGTCCACATGATAAAACTCCAAGGGGAACCTGAGACTCTAACATATAGACTGGCTTTCCAATACACAAACATGACCTTTGAAGATAAAGCTGCCATGGCAGCCAGAAATCCCAGGAGACCCAGGAAGACCGAGAACTCCATTGTTAGGCTAAACATTTCAGATTTGTTATCATCTCTAGGATATGGCTAATAAATTATCTCATTTGTTTTTCTAAATCTGTAAAAATGAACATTGATAAAATGTTTCTAAAGTATTTGTTGAAGTTTTTAGTCTTGTTAATAAACTGTACCTTAGGAAAGTAAAAGAAGGAGAGCAGGCATTTAGAGGACATGAGCTGATAAACCTATTCTGATTGAAAAATAGTTCTAGAAACTTAAAAAACAGGGCCTCAGGATTGCTACCTTGGAGAAATAATACTTAGAATATCACACATACTGAAGATCAGAGAAAGTTCTGTCAGGTCTTACTCTGTCAGACATCTTCCGTTATTCACTATTCCAGACTATTATAAAAGAGTTCCCAACATTAACTCTTAATCCTCTACCTATTAGCACTTTTCTAGTTTTTATACGGTTCCAAACAGGTAGCATGTAAAAACAGTTTAAATAAAGTTTGATAAAAATAAAAAAATGATATATTATGTTGACTCATAATAAATGTCTAGCTTATAGGTTAGAAAGTTTGACTACTGGGAATTTTATACAATTGAACATAATATATTGAAATATGCACACACATATTCACACACACAGATGCAAACACACAAAATATTACCCTTGAGGAGGACTGGGAAAGGGTTATATGAGTCATTATTGTTTTTCTCAGTTTCCAATGAATCTACAATTTCAAAATAAGGAGTTTTTAAAAAGTATATTGTAAATATTTTCTGTGCTCAAAGATTTATTTTGAGAAAAATTTGAAGCTAAGATCTTGCTAGGAAATTTTTTCTTCTTTATTTAGTTTTTTTGTGACAAGGTCTCACTATGTATTTCAGGCTGGTGCAGAACTCACTATGTAGCCCAGGCTGGCCTTGAACTCTTGGCAATCTTCCTACCACAGCCTCCTAAGTGCTGGGATTAGAGGCATGTGCCACCACACTTGGCTTGCTAGCAATTTTTGACACTTTTGTTTGGCAAGAATTGTTATCTTTGCTCCATGGTGAAAGAAATGCATTTCCAGACAGGTATTTTAAGTTAAATTACATATACATTTGCATGTAGACAGCAATCTAGAAATGTGACCCTTATACTTGCAATTTATTTGCACAGAAGTTGTCTAGTGGTAATTTGAAAGGTCTATACTTTGAAATATGAAATTTGAAATTTGAAGTCTAAGGCACATATGAATGTACATTACACAACACACACTCATATACATACAAAAAAAAATAGGATGCTGGCTGTCTCTTCTCAAGAATTATCCCAGTAAAGAAGCAGTTCTTTTCTAAATTTCTGTTATGAACCAAAATATTCTCTGCTTTGTGAATGCTTAGAGTAAAACCTTGTATTACCAAAAGTCATTTTGCCAGTACTGTCCTCTGAAATCACATGTGATAATCAGTGCAGAAGAAATTATTCTAGATTAAACCAAGAAATCACATCCAGGAAAATAATGAACAGGCATTGGAAGTATTGAAAGACATGAAGATTTTCAATGCATGGATATAGAAGGAACTCTATTTAAATTCGTCAAATAATTTCAATTTATTTTTGATAATTTTTTGCCATCTGGAAATCAGATATGACTTAGGCAAGAGATGCTAACAACTCTGAGTTTTAGGTCTAACTAACCAAAAGACAAACTTTAACCAAAGGTTAGGGAAGATGGGAACTCTGACTTCCATCTGCTGTAATGACAGTTCAGTGGGCTTGTCCATGGAACACTGATCTTAGTATCTCAGGGGAAGGCTGACAAACACGGTACCCTATTTAGAGTTATGTCCGTGGCTGGTCATCTGGCATGGCAGAGCCATCCGGCTGCTTGTCCTCTGGGACCATGTGCAACACTGATCTGTTCTCAACCTTAGTTTATGTTGCTTGCCTGCTCAGCTGGTGCCAACCCAAGCAAGACCTGCACTGTCTCAGTGACCTTGCTAGCACAAACTGAACAATCATACAGGCAGCTAAGTTTGTTCTGTACTTCCACTAATAAAAGAGTTTTGTTTTTTAAGTTTTTCCTTGTCTTGAGATTTCTAAAAGTACTTGGAAAACCTTGAGCAGCAAGAGATCAGATAGAGTATAGAAGAAAATAGGTATTTTGTAGGTAGAATTGACACTGTCAAAGAAATATTCAGTGCCCTGAATGAAAATTTTTATTTTTGGCATTTTTCTCTTTCCCACCAAAGTCTACTTGAATGCTTGCATATTTAAGAAAGATCACTTACACATGACAAATTGTTTTGTTCTTCTGTTCCAATCACAGTTTTTGAAGAAGTCATTAGGAGAAAAAATAACAAACCTACTGTTTAATTTTATAGTGACATTAACTTTGATCATGATGCTAGAGATGTCTAAATAAGGACATGGCTGATTGGTTTTGCAGATATCTCTAAAGGATAAGTTTATTAAACAGACTAATAGTGGTTGACCACAAAGCAGCAATTATGGCTTTTGTGGCTTTACTGAGAGCTGGCCATGAATCATACAATATCCCAATTCTTGTTAAAGAGAGTGCTTCCTTGTAGTGCTCATATTGGCAGAGGGAATCTTCCCCTTTAATCTACAGTAAAATTTCTGACTCCATTTTATAGAATTCTTGATGGGCTCCTGGTTTATTTTCCATCTCACAGTTCCTTTTCATTGTGCAGCAGTTCCTTCATTCTCTGCTGGACCATCTGTGGCACTTCTCACCCTGATACTGACAGTCACACTCAGACACTTCAAAGTCAACTTCCTCTCAGAATTAATATGAATCTTATGCTAGTTTAAATCTGAACATCTAGAAGATTTCTATTTTTTCCTCATTTTGTTTCTTTGTTACCTAGTTCTACCTTTTAAAATTATGATTTGGCTTCTCAGACTAATCTACATACAGGGTTTTCTTGTTACTTTTGTCATGGCCTTCTCTTTTTAGAAAGAAGAGAGAGCAGACATGACACTGAATAAGAATTATGTTTAAAGAATGTTGTTGTTTATTTTTCTTTTTCAGGAGAGAAATAGGTGAAATCTGAACTATTTGATTTATAGTAAATTGTTTTTGGCACATCAATTAGTTAATTTGTTATCAAGAACAGGCTACGTGATCTGTTAACCTTTTTCTTCCAGAGTTGGACAAGGCAGTTGTGCCAATAATGAGTAAGTAACTAACTTTTGCCACTGACATTTCAATACCTAGGCCACTGTGGACCAACACCAGGTCATATGGTACAGAGAAGCACAAGAGCAACCAAATAACCTGGGAGATTCCAAAGTAGAACTCTGTTTAACCAGTACAGTTTTAGTTTTACCCCATTCCAGAGACCAGGAATAAGAGAATGGAATACAAGTAATAGATATCTCTTAAAAAATCCTTGTAAATTCTGATGGATTTCTATGTATTACTGCATTGCCTTGCTGAAATACTGTCATTTTCCTCAAAAATTTTTGGTTTTCATCAGTACATAAATAGTTCAAACAGTTAATCAGTGTTCTCTATAGTTGGCCTTTCTCATTTCTAGGCCATCTTTCTTGTACATCAGTCACATAGCCTAAACAGCAGGTATTTTGTCTCTTTATTGATTTTAGCTATTTCATATACTTATAAATCTTTGGATTTGTGCTCAGTTACTTTCTAACTTAGTATGTCCATCTTCCCAACTTTAAAAGGATATCTGAAGAGCTAACTATTCCAAGAAACCCACTTGAATCCAAAGTTTTCACTCCTTTCTCTGTACTTAAGCTGTTTTAATCTTTGTTATATCATAAATCATTCTAACATTTTTGTTTATATTGTGATTTTTGAATATTTCTAATATTGTCTGCATTTTGTCATTCAATAAGTGATTCTAAATTTAATTCATTTAAGTTACGCTAAGCTCAGGCTTACCATCAGGTCTTGATAATAGATCATCACCAAAACTGCAGTAGTTCTTTGAATTATTGTGTAACAAAAACTTAGGATATTAAAATGGAATATCCCAGGCAAATTTTCTTATTAGCTTCTACAATAAAGCCTTTATTCATTAGCTTTATTAAACCTGGAACTATGCTAAGGATGCTGGCTCTATGCCAGTTGAATAAGGAATGATATATACCTTTAAGTAGTCAGACTCTGTAAAAGGAAATGGACACTTAAGCAAGTCACTAAAAGAAAAAGATGATATGGAGAATATGGATAGTGTCAAAGGACACAGGACCAACTATTCTTAGGGGATATCAAGGATTTCATAGCATTTTAAAAAGATAAGTATGAATTTTACAATTAAAGAAAGGTAGAAGGGTATTATGATTTCAAATTTCACTTTAAATTTCTAATTATGGAACTGGCATACTGGTCAACACTCTTGGAATTCAGAAGCATGAACACATGAAGGAAGTTTCTATATTCTAGAAATAAATCTACTGATTTGGAGATGAGATTACAAGATATAAATAGAGCGAAGAAGAAAATCATTTCCCCCAACCCTCAAGCCCTTCATTCTGTTTCACATTATAATGTATTCCTAGAGTCACAGTGATGCTACTGGCCAGTGACTGAGGGTGGAAGTGACCATTTTTAGTAGAATGACATTTTGGTGTAGGACAAGGAAAGCAGAATACAGGTGGCAGAAGACCATGAATCTAGTTCTGAACACTTGTGAAACTGGAAATCCAAGAAAAGCTTAGGGTTAGTCTTTGAGGAAGTTGGAAGTCATGGGAATTAAATAATTTCCATAGATGTAGCATTATTTCTGCCCTAAACTCAGGGAGGCCTGGAAAACTCCAACCATCTGAAGAGGCACTTGAGAGACAGAAAAGAGTGAAAGGGGGACCATAGAAATTTCCATCTGAGATAATTCTTTTACCTTCAGAGAATGGATGTTGATGTCGAGCTTTGCATCTGGAAATATTGCACTGCTTATGCATTAGGAATGATTTTATCTTGTTTTGAAGTCCTCTAATGTTTTTATTCTTTGTTTTGGTTGGTTTTAGTCTGTTTTATATTATTTGATTTCAATATATGTGAGAGTATGGACAGCTATTTTGAAGAAAACAAGAGACATTATGGTAGAAATTGTTGATTCCTATTGTCTGGTTTTGAAGGCCTGTAATGCTTTCATTCTTTTGTTTTGATTGGGTTTATGCTATTTTGTTTTGTTTGAATTTATTGCATGTGAAGGTATGGACAACTATTTTGAAGAAAGCAAGAGACATGGTAGCCACTGTTCATTTCCTATTGTCTTGTTTTGAAGTCCTGTGTTGTTTGTATTGTTCTGTTCTGATCTGCTTTGTTCTGCTTTGCTTCATTCTCTTTAAAATAAAAAAAAAATTTAAAAAGTAAAATAAAAAGTAACTAAGACACACAGAAAAAATACTAATTTTGTAGGGTTATCATGAAGGTATATGTAATTTGACAAAGTAGGTGCTGTATATAACTTATTTAGTATTCACTTAATAGATAATTGTGATATTACCCTATTTTTAGTATTATATTTTCTTGATTTTTTTGTCATTCATTTCAATCAATGCTAGAGTTATTCACAGGCCAGACTGAATAGACAGAATATTTCATTACAAAAACTAAATTATTTTATTTGTGTTATTTCTTATTGATGGAATTAATATCTCTAGTAAAATTTTAATATTTTTATGCTTTCTATGTAGAAGTTTTGCTACAGTATAGCAATTTTTCTGGCATTTTGACCAGTATACTTATTGCAAACAAAGTTTTAAAAATTTATTTTTAAATGATACATAAAATTGTACATGTTAATGAAGTATTATGTCATGATTTATAACATGTATGTATATATCATAGAATGTCTAAATTGGGTTAAACATTTATTTCTATGAATATTATCTTTGTGGTTAAAAACTTTAAAAATATTTTCTTCTAACATTTGAAATGTATTATATTAGATATTATTGTTATCCATAACTATCTTGGTGTACAATCATGTACCAGAGCTAAATAACTATAACTTAGTATCTATTGATAAACTTTTACAATGCATTTCTCCTGTGATTTTTTCTTTGGCCTCAGGTAATCAACACTTTAAACTCAATTTCTATAAGATCAACTATTTCAGTTTCTACATATGAGTGAGATCATGTGGTACTTGTCTTTGTGTGCCTGGCTTATTTAACTGAATGAATTGCATTCCATTCATGTTGCCACAAATGACAAATTTCATTCATTTTATGACTGGATAGTGTTCTATTCTGTATCTGTACTACATTTTCTATATCCATTTATCAGTAGATGAACACTTACATGTTTTTAGTCTTTTGTTTTTGTGAATAGTGCTGCAATTGAATGTGGAAGTGCAGATGTCTCTTTGACATATGATTTCATTTCATTTGAATTTATACCAAATAGTGGGATTGCAGGATCATATAGCAGCTATGTTTGTAATTTTTTTAGGAACCCCCATGGTGTTTTTCCATAATGGCTTTACTAATTTACATTCCCACCCACAATTATGCAAGGGTCTCTTTTGTCTACATACTTTCCTTCACTTCTTGTTTTTAGTATTTTTGATAATAGTCATATGTGTGTGGTAAGCTGATATCTCACTGTGGTTTGGATTTGCGTTTCCCTGATAAATAGTAACATTGAATAGTTTTCCATATACTTCTTGTCCGTTTTTATGTCTTCTTTTTAGAACCATCTATTTATATCTGTTGCCTTTGTCTTAATGGGAGTTAGTCATTTTCACTATTGCATTTTTTGAGTTTACTGTATATTATGGGTATCAGCCCCTTGTCAGATACATGCTTTGCAAATATTTTCTCCCACTCTGTATGTTGTCTCTTCACTCTGTTGATTGTTTGCTTTGCTATAAAGAAGTTCTTAGTTTGTCTGTTTTTGCTTTTGTTTCTTGTACTTCTGTGATCTTGTTCAGAAAAACTGCCCATCTCAGTATCTGGAAGCATTTTTTTTCTATGTTTTCTTTTAATAGTTTCATAGTTTCAAGGTTTAATTCATTTTAATTTGGTTTTTGTAGCTGGTGGAAGATTAGGTTCTATAAAACATTGTTCTGAATGTGGCTATCCAAATTTTCCAGTTTTGTTTATTGAAAAGGTTGTCCTTTCTCTAATGTGTGTTCTTAGTACCTTGGTAAAAAATCAGTTAGCTGTAGATGTATGGTTTAATTGCTAGATTGGTCTCTGTTTTTTTTTTCCATTGATCTACATATCTGTTTTATGCTAATCTCCTGCTATTTTGGTTAATACAACTTTGTAGTATTTTTTGATGTCAGGCAGTATAATGCTTCCTCAGTTTTTTCCTTTTGTTCAAGATAGTTTTTGTTGTTTGGGTTTTTAAAAATTTCATATAGATTTTAAAATTATTTTTTCATATTCTTTGAAGGATATCATTAGTATTTTGACAAAAATTACTTGAATCTGTAAATAACTTTGCATTTTAATATTTTTTCTCCAAATCCATGAAAATAGAATGATGCCTGTATACTTTCTTGTGTACTCATTTATCAGTATATTATAATTTTCATTGTAGAGATTTTTCATCTCTAATTAAATTTTATTCAGCTTTCTTTTTAGTTTCTATTATGTGAGATTGCTTTCTTGATTTCTCTTTAATATTGGTATATAGAAACACTACTGATTTTGAATGTTAATTTTATATCCCGTGACTTTGCTCAATTCATTTATTTAGTCTAATAGTTTTTTGTTGGAATTTTTATGGTTCTTTACATATAAGAGTGTGTCAGTTTGACATTTTTTCCTGTTTGGATGACTCTTATCTCTTTCTTGTCTGATTGGTCTGGGGAGAAGTTCAAGAACTAACTAAGTTAAATAAAAATGGTGAAAGTGAACATTGTCATCTTGTTTCATTTCTTGGGAAGTTTTCAAGTTTCCCACACTCATTATAATGTTAGCTTCTGGCTTACAATAAGTGGCTTTAATTGCATTAAGGTATGTTCCTTATGTACCTAATTTGTTCATTTTTATCATAATACAATGGTGAATTTTATCAAATGCCTTTTTTTTTTTTTTTTTTTTTGCGGCACCGGGGGGATCAAACTCACAGTCTGACGCCTGCCAGACAGGCACTTAAGCCACTCAGCCAAACTCCCGGCCCTAGTTTTTGAGGAAGGGTCGCACTATGTAGCTCAGACCAGCCTTGCGCTCGCATTGTAGCCCAAGCCGGCCTGGAACTCACAACGCTCCTCCTACCTCAGCCTCCTGAGTGCTGGGATTAAAGGTGTGCACCACCACGCCTGGCTCAAATGCCTTTTCTATACTTTGTGAGATGACCATAGGATTTTTGTTCCTTATTTTGCTAATGTGGTGAAGAATATTATTGATTTGCTTATGCCAAATCATGCTTGTATCTCTGATACAAATTCCATTTGACCATGATGAATAATCTTTTTAAGTATTCTATTGGATTTAGTTTACTAGTATTTTTTGTCTTTGTTCATCAAAGATACTGGTATACAGTTTTTTTGTTGTTGTGCTCTTATCTGGTTTTGGTATCAGAATAACTCTGGCCTCATAAGAATGTGTTTGGAAAAATTCTTTCTTCTATTTTTTGGGACAACATAAAGAGAATTGGTATTGTTACTTTGTTAAATGGTTGGTAGAATTCAGCAGTGATGCCATCTGTTCCTGGGAATATGTCTATTTCTTCTAGGTTATGAAATGTGTTGGAAAATAGTTGTTCATAATTATATCCGGTGATTGCTTGTATTTCTGTGGTGTCTCTTATAATGTCTCCCTAATGTATCTCATTTTATTTGTTTAAGCCTTCTCTCTTCCTCTCTCTCTCTCTCTCTCTCTCTCTCTCTCTCTCTCTCTCTCTCTTTCTCTTTAGTTTAGTAGGGTCTGTCTATTTTATTTCTCTTTTTGAGGAACTATACCTTCATTTTGTTCACCCTTACATTTTTTAAAAATCTCTAATTTACAATTTCAGCTCTGATTTTTATTATTGTTTCCTTGTACTAATTTGAAGTTTAGCTTATTCTCATTTTTCCAGTTCCTTGAGATGCAGTGATTATTTACTGGATGTCTTCCTACCTTTTGATGTAGATATTGATAAACCTATCTCTTAGTACTGCTTTGTCGTATCACATAGGTTTTGGTATGTTGCATTTTAATTTTCATTTGTTTCAAGACATTTTTACATTTCTTTCTTGGTCTTTTCCTTGATACATTGGTTGTTCAAAACTAACTTGTTAATTTCCATGTATTTGTATAGTTTTCCAAATTTTTCTGTTTATTGATTTCTAGTTTTATTGCATTGCCAGAAAAAAATACCCAAGATGATTTGAGTTTTTAAAACTTTGTTGAGACTTGTTCTGTTGCCTATCGTATGATCTATCCTAGAGAATATTTCACGTGCTGATGAAGAAAATAGACTTGGGCATCCATTCTGTTCATCCATTGAATAGAATGTATTGTAGATATTTATTAGATCCATTTGGTTTTGGATAATTTTACTGTGCTCTTTTTTTTTTTGGTCTGGACAATCTGTCCATTGATGAAAGGTGTTAGTATCCTACCCCCAAATATGCTGTAATCTCTCTTTCTTTTTGGGTCTATTAATATTTGCTGTTTGTATTTGGAGCATTCTCACATTTTATATATATATATAAATACATATATACATACAGACTGGTTTTTTCCTTGCTAAATTGACCTCTTTATCATTCCAATGACCATTTTTTACCTGTCTCTACTGATTTTGATTTGAAGTTAACTTTAATATAGGTACTATACTTAAAGTCAGTTTGATATAAGTACTTCTTTCTTTTGGATTCCATTTGCATGAAATATCATATTTCACTTCTTTATTTTCAGTAAGTATATCCTTAGATATTAAGTGAGTTTCTTATGAGCAGCATATAGTTGTATGTTGTTTTAAGTCCATTCAGTCAGTCTATATCTTTAAATTGGAAAATTCAACCATTTACACTCAAGATAATTATTCAAAGGTAAAGCCTTCACCATTTTGTAATTTATTTTCTAGTTTTGTTTTTCTTTATTCCTTCCTCCCTGCTTCCTTCCATCACCCCTTCTCTCCCTCTCTCCTTCCTTCCTTCTTTCTTTCCTTTTGCTCTTTCTCCAACTCTTATAGCTTTCCTTTGTGGTTAAGTGATTACTTGCTTACTACAGTACTTTTACTTTGTCCATTATAAACTTTGCTTTGTGTTTACCATGAAGCTTACAAAAAGTTATCTGGGGATGAGTACTGGAACCATTTCCCAGGTCATCAAGGCTAATGCTCGGTTGCACCTGACTCTCAATCTACAGGTGCCTACAGAGTATTGGGTGGAGGGAAGGTGTGCCTTGGGCCCACTCCAAGACTGGAAATAAAATAATGCAGCCTGAAACCCAGGTCTATCCTATTGGAGTACAAGTCTCTGCCAGATGCTGAAGTGCTCTCTCTCTCTCTCTCTCTCTCTTTTTTTTTTTGTAAGTGCTCACTTTGCCTTCTGTTTATAGCCAGTTTTGGTTCACACTAAAGGAAGTCTGACACTGAGCACTGAGGCAAAGAGCTGTGCTAGGTTTTGTATACTGCTTCCACCTGGGTGAAGTCTTTCTCCCCATGTAAGGTTGGAGGAGGGATGGGAAGCAGCCAGCTGCCTGGCCTAAGACCATTCGAGAAGCTTAGTCTATGGGTACTGGATTAGCAGTAGAAATCATGGAGCTTTAACTGGCATTGGATTTTACCCTGTTAAGCTTAGTATAAGTAGGGTTTCAAGTCCAAAGCCTAGAAATATTTCCCTCTCATTCTCCCAAGTGAATGACATCACTTGGATTTGGGGGAGAGTTGACATAGGAAACTCTTTTCTCCCTACCTTTTAAAATATATATTTTCATTTTTTTAAAGTAAACAAAGGGTATGTAACCTCATTTCCTTAGCTTGTGTAAAAGTAGTATCTGTTGAGCTTGTTGTACCTATGGGGAGAGCATCTCTGGAGAGTCTTACTCAGCTTTTGTTCTACCTCTACAAATGTATCTTGCTGAGAAAGTCTTGTTGTTTTTCCTGCTCTCTATACTTTTTCTAAATATCTTAAGTATCTGAATACAATTTGGTCATTGTTATAGTAATGTTTATTGGAATATCACAGGTTCATTTCTAATGAATTCTGATTTGTGTCTAGCTGTGAGCACTATAATAAAAGAACAATGGCTCTACCCATAATGAAGGAAATTTAGCAAGAGTGTTTATTTGCTAGTGTATGTATGTAACCATTGATACAAAAGTTTAAAAACTGTAAAATTCAAAAGACATCATTTGTTTTAAATATCTAATAAGCTCAACAAATCATATTTTTCCTTTAAAACTTATATATGAGTAGGTTGTAGATGTTTTATGCTTTTAATTTTGTCATTCAAAAGTCCCTGTAGTTTGATAATGCTAGAGATAGTAATTCTTGGTTTCTATCCTGTGAAAAAATTAAATTGGTAAAATCATCATAAAGCTATATGTTTTACAGGGAGCATCAAATTAAATGTCATGGAGTTTGAGTCAAAAGAAGAAAAATGCACTTATGATGCAAATATAAAACTTGGTTTAAAAAAATCTTACTCTTGCAACATTTGTGAAAAAATACACTTTTCCAAATAATAGATGGAGCTGTTGAGGTCACACATCCTCTGTACATTTTCTCCAGCATTGTATTTTACAGAATTCACAACTTGTTATATTTACTGAGTAAAAAAAAAAATTCGTACTTAAAAGATCAAATGCTGGAAAGACCTGAGTCCACAAAATGTAACAAGTGTATTATGTCCTGAATCATAGCAGTGAGATAAGTCCTAAAGTGGTTGTATGTGAGGATGCATTGAGTTTTTTTTTTAAATGTGGATGGTCTTATCATGGTCAGGGATGTCATTTGCATTTAGTTTTATTTTTAAACATTCATTGTCAAAATTAAACATCCCTTTGGATACATTTTTTTCTTAAGTAATTGATATTTTCTTTATTTTAAACCCACAAATGAACATACCTACTGAGTTTGTTTCAGGTGTATAATTCATTCCTATTCTTCTTACCCCAAAAAGCAATTAGAATAAATTAATACTTTTTCCTACCTATAAATAGCATTAAAACATTGATTTTAAAATACGGTTGAAATGGTATGATACCTTACCATTTGCAATAAATGCTCAAATATGATTCATTAAAGATTTTTAATGTCAAGTAAGATGAGAACAAGACAAAAATATTTAAAATTGATTTCTAATCTGTACTATGTCATAAATCAAAACTATTCTTTTTTTATTTAAGCGGAAAAAAAAGACATATATAACAAAGACAAAAAACAAAACAAACGACTAGAGTAAATGCACAACAGTAACATTACAGGTTTATAAAACAGGATGATAGAAACTTGACAATGGTTGCAATATTGTGTATCATTATCTTTAAAATGGTTGTTTATATTAACAGATATAGACACATAAAATTGATCTAATCATATGAGTGTTAATTGTTCTTTCTCAATAATGAATACATTCAGCCGTGTGTTTGTTTTAGCTATCTTACACATACATATATACAGATTTATATCTTTTCCTTTTCCCTTCCCTCTTTCCCCCTTTTCCCTTCCCAGTTACTTTTGCTCTTCGAGCTGTTTTTTATCTTTCCATAGTATTTATTATAGATTTTGGATCATATATAGTTTTTCAGTTTCTTACACTAGGGAGATAATACTGTATTTGCACATGTGGGTTTGATTTATTTCACTTATGAGTATGGTCTCAAGTCATGACCATTTATTATAAAAGTCTCAATGCAATCTTTCTTAATAGCTGAGTAGTACTCCATTGTATAAAAATACCACATCTTTTTTATCCATTCTTTGATTGATGGGCACTTGGGTTGTTTCCAAGATCTGGCTATTACAAATTGTGTTGCTATAAACATGGGTGCACAGATATCACTGTGGTATGATGTTTTCAATTCTTCTGGGAAAAT
>RJWM01042499.1:0-14309 GCA_004363535.1 Dasyprocta punctata | reverse complement strand
CTATTTGTGCAGAAATGAGTGCAACAAGAATTGTATACATGTGATTGTTATATTAATGTAATTCTGAATAAATCAAGGCATGTTAGCTTTTCATAAATCTGCTCCTGGAGATGATGGTTTATTGTTATCAAGTTGACCAGAGTGGATTGTGGCAGATTGACAACTACTGGGCAACTTGTAACATGCAGTTGAACTGAATTAGCTTGGTGCTGGGTATGGTGGGCCCCCCTAAAGACTGTTGACAACAACATAAAAAGGAGAACTGGAGAGGAAAAGGTGGTGCTGTTGGTTCTCTTAGAGGAGCTGGTCATGCTGTCTTTCCAGATATGAGCTCAGCTGTTACTGGAGGAGCTCAGGATCTTGTTGTCGCTGCGATTAACTGCAGTTTATTTTGCAGAGCTCTGGTCCTTAATGTGAGCTTCACTTCCTGGCTCTGCAGGGGAAGATGGCGTGCTGTGCAGTTTCCTGGAGGAGTTTGTCATGCTGGCTTTCCTGATATGAACTTGGCTGTTCTCATTGTCATAGGAGCTCAGGACCTCAGTGTCACTGAGGATGGTGGTGGCACTTTTTGAGGGTGCTCTCATCCTTGTCGTGTTGCTTCCTGGCTCCAGTGCAGATCCCAAAGCCTGCTTGAACAGATCTTTCACCCCACTGGTTTTCTAACTTCCACCACAGACCTTTGGAACTTCTCAGCACAGATCTGTGAAACGCGTTTGCATGAGACATTGTCATGGGTTCTAGGCCTGCAGCTGGACTTGTGGGGGGCATGGTCATGGACCCTAGGTCTTTAGCTGGACTCATGCAGGACATTGCCATAGAAGCCAGGCCCTCAGCTGGATTCTTTGAGTCATTAGGGCGTGAAAAGATTCTCTGCACTTTTTCTGTATTTGACTTTTTGGGTGACTATTATAAAATAATCTTATAAATTATGTATC
The DNA here is from genome assembly GCA_004363535.1 of Dasyprocta punctata. NCBI lineage: Eukaryota > Metazoa > Chordata > Mammalia > Rodentia > Dasyproctidae > Dasyprocta > Dasyprocta punctata. The sequence goes on along the minus strand of RJWM01042499.1, from coordinate 13,374 downwards.
CTGTATTAAATTGTTGCCATTATAAATTTTAACTATACCACCAATGTTATTGTTCTTCTTAGAAACTATTTTCATTTAATTTATTTGCTCTCTTTTCTTATGTGTTTTCAATTTTATTTCTTTCTAGTCCTTAATTTTGATTCCTTTGGCATGCTTAAGGTTTATTCTTTTTTAATAGAATTAAGATTAATATTTTAATTAATTATTTATTGAAAATTAGATTTTTATTTCATCTTTATACCCATAATATTTATGTTCCTTATTATGAGTTAGTACTAGTACAAAGCTCATCTTAATTCTTTTTTTCTTTCCCTTGTCCCCTCCATTTCTACTCCCTCTATCTCACCTATTTATCTTCTTAGTATCTTCCCAACAGAATTAAAGGCATTTATTACAGTGATATATGCATACCCATGTTTATAGCAGCACAATTCATAAAGGCTAAATCTTGAAAGCAGCTTATATGTCCATAAACAGATGAGTGAGTAAAGAATATGTGGTATTTTTACACAATGTTGTAGTACTCTGCCATAAAAAAAAAGAGAATTTGAGTTTTTTGGAGGAAAATGGATGCACCTTGAGATCATAATGTTAAGTGAAATGAAACAGACACATAAGTTTAGATGTCACATGATTTCTTTCATGTGGAAAAGCCCAACATATAATAAAGAACAAAATAAAAGAATGATAGTAGAAAGTAGAGAGTTAAATCTTTCTCAAAGAGATTCTTACTATTAAAGCTTGTATGTTTCATTCCCTTTTAATTCCATTATTTTCTTTAGATAGTTTGACTTTTTATATTCAGATTGACTAAAACGTCAAAAATTAGGAGAAATCACATAGCAATAACAATATTCATCTTGTTGGGATGTACAGATGATCACAACTATTAAGTTTTGCTTTTTGTCTTTTTGTTTCTGACATATGCTTTGAGTGTAACTGTTAACCTGATTATTTTCATTCTGAGGGATTCTCATCTTCAAACACCTATGTAGGGCCAGGGATTTTGCTCAGTAGCATAAGCACCTGCCTGGCAAGTGTGAGGTCATGAGTTCGATTTCCAGTAACAAAACACCTATGTATTTTTTCTTCGAAATGCTTTATACATTTTACAACAGTCTGTATTTTCAGATTTCTTTACAGTACATCAGCTAGGGGTAATATGATAAATTATAATGCTTTTAGCAGTCAGATCTTTTTATTGGGCTCTGTGAGGCAAAGACTGCTTTCTTCTGGCTTCCATGTCCTATGACCATTATGTGCAAACCTCTTCATCCTCCAGCTGGAATTCTGTGACTCCAGTGCCATTGATCACTTTGGCTGAGATGCACTGCTTCTTTTAGATTTATCTGTCAGATACATGGTTTCTAGAGCAGATTGTTATTATATGGGCAGTGTTGACTTTCATCATCACAAAAAGTGTGATTCTTACACCTATATTATCAGGACAATACTCAGGATCGCTTCTGCTCAGCAAAGAAAAACAGCAATTTTTTTTCTCATGTGATTGTTGTTTCCAGCAACCATGGCAACTGCTCTTTTACCTAAATAAAACCTTCCATCATAGACCAGGTGGACATTATAAAGGCATGCATGTGCTCACTACATCTGTTTCCTTATTTATTTCTACATTCGTAGACAAGCAAGAAACCTAATCTTTCAATGATAATCAAAAATTGCTAAAAGGTTGGTAGAGACCCCAGGAAATTAGTGAAGTTAAGAATGTGACTTGCCTGAAGAAAGCCACAGGAATCAAGCAGATCCAAGCCAAGAGACAGGCAATGACAGCTTCTACTAGCAATGCAGAAGTGTAATCCACCCAAGCCTTTTGGTGCTCACACCTTAAAACAATGTTCCCTGAGTTTGGAAATGCAGTATGGGACTGAATGTTTGCCCTGATGAATTTCAGTTTGCTTTGTCCCACTTGGGCCTGTTTCTCTATTTCTCTGTCTCATAATAGAAATGTTTATCACACGTCATTTTATGTCAACATTGTTTAATATTCTTTTACATTTTTCCCACCCACAAAAAAGTGACTAAGACATACCTAGTGTTCACATACATATCTCCTTAAGAAATTTCTGTTCAGTTCCTTAGACCATTTTAAAATTCAATTATTTGGAATTAATTTTTCTGTTGAGATGTAGAGGTTTCTTTCGTATATTTAATTTTCAGATTTGTTTCTTTTGTCCCAAAGTCTACCTCTGAACTCTAGTAATTGTTTTAATGCTGTGAAAAGTATATTTTCTTTAATATAGTAGCATTTAATTACTTTTGTTGCCTATGTTTTTGGGACCATAGCCAAGATGGCATTTCCAGTATCCATGTTATAAAGTTTTTTTTTTTCATGTTTTTCTCTAGGAGTTTTATTATTTTCAAATCTTATGTGTAAGTCTGTATCCCTTTTTAGTTAATATTTATACATGGTATATTTTGAGAGTGTGATTTATTTGCTTTGGATGTGAACATACAGTTTTCTCAATTCCTTTTTTTGAAAAGACTATTCTTCCTCTATTGTTCATGATTAGTACTCTTTTCAATTATCAGTCCACTATTTATATGCCCATTTACTTACGAATTTCTATTCTGATCCACAAGTGCAAAAGAGCATTTTTATGCAAGTACTATATGCCTCCAACTTTTGTGCCTTTGTAAAATATTTTGAAGTCAGGAAATGTAATATCTCCAACTTGTTAATCTATTTGCAGTGTGTTTTGACTGACTACAGCATTTGTGGTTTCATAAGAATTTGAGGTTTCTTACTTGATTCCTTTAAAAATACCATCAGGATATATGACAGAGATTATATTGTATCTGTAGATCCCTTTGGATGATATGGATATTTTCACAGTAGTGTTTTAGTAGAATCTACTGCCAAAATCACAGCCAGTCCAAGCAAATACATATATTCTTGGTGTTGTTTTCATGAATTATTGATCAACAACTAAAGGTAATATATCAGATTCAAATATGCCAGTGGGACAGTGCAACATTAAAAGAATCTCAATCTCTTCATCAGAATATCTCCTTGCTAAATCTTATTAAATTTAAATTTTTCATAAGAAAACTCAAAGCTAAAATCTTGTGTTAATAAAAACAAATGTATTCAAACTCACAGCCAGGAAAAAAAAAAAACTCAACAGGCAGTCCAAGCCAAAAAGAAAAAAAAATATGTGTGTGTATGTGTGTATATATATATATATATATATATATATGTGTGTGTGTGTGTGTGTGTGTGTGTGTGTGTGTATAGAGAGAGGAATATAGATATAGATATAGATACAGATATAGATATAGACATAGATATAGATATAGATACCCTTGGCAGCACAGTGATCAGCCATGTAAAAGCTTGGAAAAGTCCAGGCTACTGAATTGTAGCTCATAACATCATCGTCTGAGCATATGTGTGTCCACTCTGTGTGCTGTTATTTTACATTCAGCTGCTGGGTTCATGTTGGGGCAACTTGTCTGGCATGTCCAGGGAGAGAACTCTGTTTACCCAATGTGGCAAATGTGCTATAGTTTCACCACCATTAACCTAGGGTGTCTTTCAATTTCCTTCACAGATTGTCTGGATTACTGATTCAATCTCTTTGCCAGTTTTAGCTCTATTCAAATTTTCTATTGTTTCATGATTCAGTATGGTAGATTGTATTATACAAGAATTTATCAATTTTGTATGGTTAACTTGTAGCATATGACTGTTTAAAATAGTCTCTTGAGACCCTTTATTTTTCTGCACCATAAATTGTTATGTTTCTTTCCTCATTTGTGATTTAATCTGTCTCATTTTGTCTTGCTAATAATTGGTCAACTTGGTGAAACCACTGTGGACATCATTGTGGTGATTCCTTAAAAAACAAGGATAGAGGTCCCATTTGACTCATCTCTTCCTCTTCTGGGTATCTCCCAAGAAGAATTATAAGCTTTATTCCACTGTGATACATGTACACCCATATTTGTAGCAGCTCAGTTTGTAACAGCTAAATACTGGAAATAGCCCAAATGCCCATCAATTGATGAATGGATAAAATGTTTTATTTTTACAGAATAGAGTAATAGTCATAAAGAAGGACAAACTCCAGACATTTATAGCTAAATAAGTGAACCTTGAGAACATACTCTTAAGTGAAATAAACCAGACACACATGTATAAATATTGTGTTGTCTCTCTGGTGTAATAAACTGAAAGTGTAAATAAGAACCAGAAAGTACTAGATGTTAGGAAATAGGAAACATTGTTCAGAAGGAATTTGGAACACAGCAGGGGAGAGGGAAAAGCAACGAAGGGAAAAGAAAATTAATAGTAATAAAAATAAATAGATCATTTTTTGTCATTTCAAAAAAAGAGAAACTTACTTATTGTGCATTGGACTTCCTGAACTTATATTCCAATTTTATCACTCACTTTTGTGGAGCTTTGAACCACTGTTTCTGTGAATAAACTTTCTGTCCCTTTCATTTTCCCTTTTTCTCAAGCCTGTCATGAGACATATATTCTTCTAATTAATGATGGCCTCAAGGTCTTTAATCTTCCTTTACTCTTTTCTTCATGTCTTTCTCTTATAGTAGAACTTTAGTGTCCTGTTTTTAAGTCAGCTAAATCCGTTTTCCACTTGAAATCCACTATTGAATTCCTCTAGTGATTTTTAATTCAGTTTTTACATTCAGTAGCTACATTTTTATTTTTTTGTAAATACTTGTTGACCACTGAAATTTTTGTTTTGTTCATGTATTTTTTTTCTTGTCCTCTTTGAGCATCATCATCATCATCATAGTTATTTTAAATTTTGTCAGAAAATTTTTTAGGGTTGCTTTCTGGAGATTTATCTTCTTTCTTTTAGGGATAGAGTATTTCTATGCTTTTTAATTTTCATTGAGTCTTAATATTACTGTCTACACATAATCCTGAAGAAGTCCAAGTCTTCTAACAGTGATGTGAACTTGGAAGTGAATCTTTTATCAGTCAGTACTTCAGATGACCCCCAGGCCTACTAACCACTCTAAAAATTAAGTGAAGTCATGACTTCAATCACGGCCTCCCCAACAATGAGAAAATACATGTGTATTCTATTTACAGCTGAATTTGTTTAATTTTTACATGATAATAATGAATATAAATCTTGGTGTCAAAAATAGAATATTTTCACATCAAATGTCTATGATGTGAGTGTGATTTTGGAATTGGCTTATAGGAAGGGTCAGGAAGAATTTTGCAAAGGACCATAGAGAATGTATAAATCGCCTTCAGCATATACTTAATAGATTAACTTTGAGAATGCTGTTAGTGATGGTTTAAAAGGAAGTGAGAACCAATTACTGTAAAGAAAGATAGAAGTATCCTAATTATGTGGTGACAGAGGGAAGAAATAGCTGATAACATGAATGGCACTTTGCTAAACTCTTTGAACTACAGAGCTTTAAGTTAAGCCATGCTCAGATTCATGAAACTCAGAAACAGTGAGATAAGTGTTTTCTTTTCTAAGCCACTAATATTATGGTGATTTATTATACAATACTAAACAATGAATGCAGAGTTCATAACATGCATTGAAGCAAAATGTTCCACACAGAAAAATATTGAAAGGTGGAAATTGTAAGTATATTACAATAGTGAAATACCATTTGAAGGTAAACCTCTGTGATCTAAGGATGTATAATGCAATCCTTAAAATGACTAGTAGAAAAATAAAACTAACATAGCCAGTAAGACAATACAATCTGAAATGAAGTGCAAAAGACATTAAATCAATGACATAATGGAATAAGAAAAAGCAAATAAATGCTTGTTGTATACCAAATAATCACAAAATGTTAGCTGCAAACTCAACCATACCAATTAGTAGATAGTAATAATTATTATTAATTCTAACATTCCAATTCAAAGACTGGGATTTGAATCTTGGATGAAAAAATAAAATAATGATATGATATCTTTCACACAGCATGTATTAAATAATGATACAATTAGTTTCAAAATAAAAGAAGGGAAAGTTATACCATGAAAATAGTAAATATAAGAAAACTGGAGTGGGTACACTAACATCAACCAAAGTGCACTTCAGGACTATTAGGATGACAAGAGATACACAAAGACATCACACCATGTAAAAGGTCAAGTCATTAAGACTTAATATTCCTTTTTTAATTTTAAAGAGAATACAACAAAACAAAACAGAATAGAAGAAAGCAGATCTGGACAAAACAAGGCAAGCAGCGTAGGATTTCAAAACAAGACAACAGGAAATCAACAATGGCTATGCTAATGTCTCTTGTTTTTTTTGAAATAGTTGTCCATGTCTTCACACACAATGAATTCAAACAAAACACAATAGTGTAAAACCGATAAAACAAAAGAATGAAAGCATTACAGGCCTTCAAAACCAGACAATAGGAAAATCAACAATGGCTACCATCTCTTGTTCTCTTCAAAATAGTTGTCCACACTTTCACACATATTCAAATCAAATAATACAGAACAGACTAAGAAAAATCAAAACAAAAGATAAAAGTATTATTGGATTTCACAACAAGATGATAGGAAATCAGCAGTGGCTACTATAATGTCTCATTTTCTTTTCTTTCTTTTTTTTTTTTTTTTTTTTGTGGAACCAGGGATTGAACTTGCAACCTTGCACCAACCAGGCAGGTGCTTAAGCCACTGAGCCAAACTCCTGGCCCTAACTTTTTGAGGAAGGGTCGCACTATGTAGCTCAGGCTGGCCTTGCGCTCGTGTTGTAGCCCAAGCTGGCCTTGAATTCACAACGCTCCGCCTACCTCAAACTCCCGAGTGCTGGGATTAAAGGCGTGTGCCACCACGCCCGACTATTGTCTCATTTTCTTCAAAGTAGCTGCTCAACCCGTCATGGGTATTAAAATAAATTCTTGTAAACTCTTTAGGAGAAGTTCTAGGCATGTATAAGCCTATACATGTATATCTATCCTCTCTGTATTAGAAGGAAAGACAAAACAAAACATAACAAATTGCAAGAAAAACAAGAAACAAAAGAGACTAATAAATAACAATAATAAAGAACCCAAAACAATAACAATGGAGGCTTGCAAAACAAGGTGGTAGGAACATAACTAAGGTTGTTATTTTGCATAGTTATCTTCAAAGGAGTTATTCAGATTATCAGATATAAACATGCAAAATTGATCTAATCCTATGTTAACTGCTTCATTCCAAGAACTAATAGAATTAGTAATACAATCCACTTAGTTATCTTTTTTTTTTTTTTTTTTTTTTTTTTGTGGCACCGGGGATCGAGCTCATAACCTCGCGCCTGTCTGACAGGCACGTAAGCCGCTGAGCCAAACTCCTGGGTCTGGTTTTTTGAGGCAGAGTCGCACTGTGTAGCTCAGGCCAGCCTTGCACTCGCGTTGTAGCCCAAGCCAGCCTCGAACTCACAATGCTCTGCCTACCTCAGCCTCCCGAGTGCTGGGATTAAAGGAGTGCACTACCACGCCCGGTTCCACTTAGCTATCTTAGGTGTATGTGTACAAATTTATATCTTTTCCCTTTTCTCTTCCTTCTTTTTCTCCTTTTCTCTGTCTGATTTATTTTTTCCCCTTTGGGCAGTTTGCTACCCTTCAACAATATTTACTGAAGATTTTGTATCTTATTTACTCTTTCAGTTTCATGCAGTAGGGAGACAATACAGTATTTACACATGTAAGTCTGATTTATTTCACTTATGAGTATGGTCTCAAGTCACATCCATTTACCTATAAAAACCTCAATGTGATCCTTCTTTATAGCTGAGTAGTACTCTATTGTATAAAAATACCACATCCTATGTATCCATTCCTTGTTTGCTGGGCATTTAGGTTGTTTCCAAGATTTGATTATTACAAAATGTGCTGCTATAAACATGGGTGCACATATACCACTGTAGTATGATGTTTTCATACTTCAATTCTTTTGGGAATATGCCCAGAAGTAGAATAGCTGAGTCAAATGCAACTTCCAATCCTAGCTTTTTGAGGAACCTCCAGACTGATTTCCACAGTGGTTGCACCAGTCTACTCTCCCACCAACAGTGGAGAAGTGTTCCTTTCTCTCCAGCATTTGCTATTGGTGTTTTTCTTGATCCTGGCCTTTCTTTCTGGAGTGACATGGAATCTTAGTGTTGTTTTAATTTGCATTTCTGTAATGATGTGATGCTGAACATTCTTTTATGGATTTATTTGCCATTTGTATTTTTTCAGCCGAGAAGTGTGTATTTATCTCAGATGCCTATTTTTGGATTAGGTCTTTGAATTTTGGGGGTATGATTTTCTTTAATTCTTTATATGTTCTAGGTGGAAGTCCTTTGTCTGAGGGACAGTTGACTAAGATTTTTTTCCCAATGCATGGGTTTTCTTTTTCACTCTGTTGGAGATTTCCCTTGACATGCAAAAACTTTTTAATAAGATGAGATCCTAGTTATTGATTCTGGAAAGTATTTCCTGTGCAGTTTGATTTTTGTTCATGAATTCTCTGCCTACCTCTATATCTTCAAGATTTCTACCTACTTTGTCTTCCAGCAGATTTAGTGTTTCTGTTTTAATATTTAGATCTGTGATCCATTTTGACTTTAGTGCATGGTGATAGGCATGAGTCTAGTTTTAGTTTTCAGCATATCAAAATCAGTTTTCCCAGCTCCACATACTAAAGAGGTTTTCTTTTTTTCCCATTGAACATATTTGGACCCTTTATCAAAGATAAGTTGACTAAGTGTGTTTGTAGTTGAGTTCGTATCTTCTAATCTTTTCTATTGATATTCACGTCTGTTTTTATTTCAGTACCATGCTGATTTTATCACAGCTTTATAGTATGACTTCAACTCAGGGATTCTGATGCCACCTGCCTTATCTTTGTTGCCCAGAATTGCCTTTGCTATTCTAGGTCTCTTCTGATTCCAGATGAATTTTAGGAATGATTGCTCTACATCTATGGGGTATGCTAATGGTATTTTGATTGGAATTGCATTAAATCTGTATAACAGTTTTGGGGTAATGGCCATTTTCACAATGTTTGTTCTTCTTATCCATGAACAAGGAATGTCTTTCCATTTTCTGAGATTCTCTTCGACTTCTTTTTTCACAGTATTGAAATTTTCACTGAATAGATCTTTTATTTCCTTTGTTAGATTATTTCCCATATATGTCATTATTTTGGATACTACTGTGAAGGATGTGGTTTCCATTATTTCTCTCTCAGTGAGTTTGTTGTTTGTGTACAGGAATGCTGTTGATTTTTGAGTGTTGACTTTGTATCCTGCTACATTACTGAATTTGATTATTACACCTAGAAGTCTTTCAATGGAGTTTTGTAGGTCTTCTGTGTAGGGTATCATGTGATCTGTAAATAATGATAATTTAACTTCTTCTTTTTCTATCCTTACTCCTTTTATTTCCCTCTGTTGTCTAATTGCTCTGGCTAATATTTCCAGCATTATATTGAACAGGGGTGGTGATAATGGACATTCTTGTCTTGTTCTTGATTTTAGAGTAAAACTTTCAATTTTTGACCGTTTAATATGATGCTGGCTGTTGGTTTGTCATAGAAGGCTTTTATCAGATTGAGGTAGAGATCATGTATTCTAATTTTTCATAGGGTTTTTTAAATCATGAATGAGTATTGGACTTTATCAAAACCTTTTTCTGCATCTATTGAACTGATCATGCGAGTCTTTTTTTTTTTTTTTTTTTTCAGCACCGGGGATCAAACTCACAGCCTTATGCCTGCCAGACAGGTGCTTAAGCCACTGAGCCAAACTCCCAACCCTGATCATGCGAGTCTTATCTTTGGCTCTATTCATATGGTGTATTACGTTTACTGATTTGCATATGTTGAACCATACTTTCATTCCTGGGATGAATCCGACTTGTTTGTGGTGTATAATCTTCTTCATGACTTGCTGCATTCTGTTTGCCAGTATTTTATTGAGGATTTTTGCATCTATGTTTATTAGGGAGATTGACCTGTAGTTCTCTTTTTTTGGTTGGGTCTTTCTCTGGCATAGATTCTTCCCTAAGTTTCTTGAAGAATTCAGCTGTGAATCCATCAGGATCTGGGCTTCTCTTTGTTGGTAAGGTTTTAATTACATTTTCAATTTCATTAATTGAGATTGGGTTATTCAATAGTTTTACATCTTCTTGATTCAGCTTTGGTAATTTGTATGTTTCTAGTAATCTGTCCATTTCTTCTGTGTCATCAAACCTAGGAGTAAAGTTTTTTCGAAGTAGGTATTCATGATCTTCTGTGTTTCCTCAAGGTATGTGGTGATTTTGCCCTTTTCGTTCCTTATTGCATGAATTTAAGTGTTTTCTTTCCTTTTTAAAATTAGGTTAGCTAGGGGCTTATCTATTTTATTTATTCTTTCAAAGAAGCAAATCTTTGATTCATTAATTCTTTGCATTGTTTGCTTAGTGTCTATTACATTAATTTCTGCTCTTATCTTTATAATTTCTTCCCTTCTTTTGGTTTTGGGCTGGACTTGTTCTTCTTTTTCTAGATGTTTGAAGTGCAGCATCAGGTTGCTTATTTGTGTTCATTCCATTTTCCTGATGTGGGAATTTACCACTATAAATTTCCCTCTGAGGTCTGCTTTCATTGTGTCCCACAGTTTCTGATAAGTTGTATTTGCATTTTTGTTCAATCACACATGTTGGTTAATTTCTTCTTTAATTTCTTCTCTGTCCTATTGGTTACTTAGGAGAATGTTATTTAATTTCCATGGGTTTTTGGTGTTTTTTCTTCTTTTGTCATTAATTACCTATTTCATTGTGCCATTGTCAGATAATATACATGGGATTATTTTATTCTTTTGCATTTACTTAAGCATGTTCTGTGGGCTAGTGTATGGTCTATTTTAGAGAATGACCCATGTGAAGCCAAGAAGAATGTGTATTGTATGTTATTGGGCACAACACTATGCACACAACTACTAGATCCATTTATTCACAAGTTTGATTCAGTTTTGGTATTTGGTCATTTTTTGTTTGGTTGATCTGCCTCTTTGTGATGATGTGGAGTTAAGTTCCCTAATTATAACTGTAATATTGCTTGTATTATTCTTCATGTCTATTAAGATTTGTCTTACATAGTTGGGTGCTCCCATATTTGGTGCACATGTATTTATGACTGTAACCACTTCCTCTTGATGTTTTCCTTTAACAAGTATGTAATGGCTTTCTTTATCTCTCTTCTTCATTCTTGGTTTGAAGTTTACTTTGCTTTCAAACATTATAACTACCCCTGCTTTTTTCTGGGATCCTCTCACATGGAGTATTATTTTCTGTTCTTTGACTTTTAATCTAGGAATTTCCTTTTGAGTTAAATTGTTTCTTGCATACAGCATATTGTTGGATTTTATTTCTTAATTCACTTTGATAGTCTGTTGTTTTTTATTGGTGAGTTGAGGCCATTTTCATTGATGCATGTAACTGGTATGTACTGACTTATTTTTGCCATCTTTCTTTTGTTCATTCTCTACTTTTTCTCTCTGTTTAATTGTTCACTGGGCTTGGTGGATTCCTTCTGCTGTTGTTACTGGAATTGTAGTCATCTTTATCTCTTTCTAGAGTATCAGTACTCTTTGTAGAGTTGGTTTGGTTGTCATGAATTTTTTCAGTTATTCTTTCTCATTGAAATATCTTATTTCTCCATCAATTTTCAAAGATAGTTTTGTAGGGTACATCAATCTGGGTTGGAAGTTGTTTTCTTCCAGGACTTGAAATACTTCACTCCAAGGTCATCTTGATTTGAAGATTAGTGTTGAGAAGTCTGCCATGATTCTGATGGGCTTTCCTTTATAAGTGATCTGTCTCTTTCCTCTGACAGCTTTTAGTATTCTATTCTTGTGCTGAATTTCTGGGATCTTAATTGTTATATACCTGTGTGAAGGTTTATTTTGGCTATGGCTAATTGGGTTCTATATGCTTCACTTATCTGTATATCAGATTCTTTTCCCATGCTTGGAAATTTTTCTGTTATTATTTCCGTAAATAGTCTTCATATGTCATTTGTGTTGACCCCTGCTTTTTCGTTGACACCTATGAATATTATATATTTTTCTCTTTGCATCTTCTTGTAGCTGTTGAATTTTTGTTTCCTGGTTCCTTGTTATTTTTATTAGATCTTTTCTTTCATGATCATAAGCTTCCATCCTGTCATCAAGATCTGAGATTCTACCTTCAGCTTCATTCAAGTGGTTTTGCCAGCTTTTAGTGGAAGTTTTAATTTCCTGAATATCCCTTTGAATCTGTTTCATACATTCTAATTCTTTTTTATTGTTCATTCCAGGTTTTCTTCATTGTTTTATGTTCCTCAATTATTTTTATCTGTATCTTCTTTAGGTACACTCAACATTTTCTTTACATTTGTCATTTCATTTTTTACCTGAGAGATTATTTCTGATCTGATTTCATCTATAGCTTCATGGAGTTGTTTCTTTACTTCAGTTATCACTTCAGAAAGTTCAGTTGTGCAATTTCCACTGTCTTCCATTTCAGTGCCTCCCGGGTTTGTTCTCTGTTGGCTAGAGGACTGAGACAGCACCTTGCTCTTTTGTTTTGGCATTTTCCTCTGGAACCTGTGCTGCTGGCCAGGAACTCTCCAAATGACTGCACTGGGCCTCCGGGCTGAGCAGAGTTTTGATCCTCTGGTACCTACATGGCTAGCCAGGGCACACCCCCAAACCATGACACTGAAGCGTTGCTTTGTTATGGGCAGAGCTTGAAATCTCCAGGACCTGTTGGCTAGGCTGGTTGTCCCCTGATGGATGGCTCTGGGGCTCTGGGCTGAGCATAGCTGGAATCACCTGGGACCTGTGTAGCTAGCAGGGATGCACCTCCGGAGTAAGGCACAGGAGCCTTGCACCTTGTTGGGTAGAGGTCAGAACATCCAGGATACATGCAGCCAGCTCTGGCACACTCCTGGAGTGTGGATCCAGGGAATTGCACCTGTTTGGGTGGAGTTTAGAACTGATGGCACCCACCTGGCTAGCTATGGCACACCCCCAAACTATGGTGCCTGGATTTTGTACCTCAGTGGGCAGAGTTCAGAATATCTGGACCCCATGTGGCTACCTGGGATACACCCCTGGAGTATGGTGCTAGGGCCTTGCTCCTGGCTGGGCAGACTTTGGAACCTCCGGGACCCACATAGCTAGCTGGAACACCCCCCCAAACTATGGCACTGGGTCCTTGGCTGTGATGGACAGAGCTCAAAATCTCCAGGACTCATTGCCTAGGCTGCTCACTCCTTGGTGGATGGCTCCAGGGCTGTGGGCTAGACAGGTCTCAGTTCATTTGGGACCTGTGCAGCTTGCTGGGTGTTTCCCCCAGTGGATTATGCTGGGATGGGCAGAGCGCAGATTCTCT
>RJWM01042498.1:0-14238 GCA_004363535.1 Dasyprocta punctata | reverse complement strand
GCCTGCCTTTCCTTCCTCCCTCCCCCTCCTATTTGCTCCCCTCCTCTCTTCTGTCCTCTCCCACTTCCTCACTGCACTTTTGCATCTGTTCCCATCAACCTCCAGAAGGAGCTGCCTTTCACGAAATCCCAGGCCTTCTACCCAAGTCATGTTCAAAGCAAAGGGGAGACATTTGTGCTACTCAGATACATCTTATGACTCCAGATCAAGTAAGGTGGGTTGCCATCTAGGTCCTCAAACTCAGGTGGAAAACAAGAGACTTTCAACTTGGAATTATTAAATCCTGAAGAGCAGGCTGATGTCCTGGATTCATTCCTTCCACTCAAACCAACCTCAGCCACGTGCTATCCCAAACAGCAAGCTTCTCCCACGGCCCCGTAGTGCTCAGCACAGCACAGAGCACTTAGTAGGCAGCTCATGGAGTCCTGGCGGCTGCCTCACCCACAGTGTGAGCCGACCTGCGCTGCATGGCCACTGGTGCTTGCTCGGTAGAGATCGGAGGAATCTGAGGCTTCCCTGTAGGGAGGTTGTTTGCGCACCCCAAAGAGAAAGTTGGACCTGCACAGTATATAGTTTAAAAGCAATTTGTCAATGGCTACGATTTACAGAAATATATTCCTGTCGCAGTACCTCCCAATCGCCAGGATTTATGACTTCATCTCCCAGATTTGAAAGTGCACCCGCATGCTCTAGCAAATGGGAAAATGTATGAACAATTTGTTGGCTTTTTTTTTTTATCAAGTTTCCCCAAATATGTAAACTCTGAGAGCGCCTTATTCTTTTTAAATGATCATTCATTTGTCTCCAGACTCTATCTTTTGGCACAATTTATTATTCTCTATTTCAAAAAACTTAAATGCATTTTGCATATTAGCACGTAACTCTTGTTCCTGTCTCCTCAGTTGTGGAAAGGGCTGGATTGCTTTTATAAAGAAAAAAATGGCTAATAAAATTGGCCTCAGCACCATTGCTCTGCAATTCTTATGAACAGTAAAGTGGTACTTACCGTCATTGATGTTAAAAGCTATTTCTAAATTATGGTGCCATTTATTATCTCTAGTGTCCAAAGTAAGTTTAAATGATGCTTATAATTCATGTTTTACCAAATTTCCTTTTCCCCCCGAGGATACCTCTGATTAACTTATGCACATTAAAGCGCTTTTTAAATTCTTCTTTTATTGCCATTATGCTCTGAAAATCTCAGCGATTCTCAAAAATGGGTAATAAACTTGAGATAAAATGCTGCAGTTTTAGATCAATGCTGACATATCACTGTGGTGATTTCTACAGAGCTAAAGTGATAATGCTTCATATTTACGGAATATATACTAGGTTATTACTACAGTATTACCATTTTGTTCTAAGATGAAATGAGTAATTTACCAATTTATTAAACAGTTACATTTAAGTATTGCTTAGGACATTACCACCCCAATCTGTTTACTTAGCTTGAAGAGTTACCATTAAGATACCCTGTTTATTTAGGTAAAATTTGTAATCATCATGCCTTCCATTAACCAACTTATTTTTCTGCAAGGCTAATTGTCTGGAAATGAGTTTCTTCTTATTTACTGTGCTACATTCTGCTTAGCTGGCTAAAAACGTCACCCCAGCAAGAAGTGCTAGGGAAATTAATAATACATACAGAGAACAGTTTTAATTAGTATAATACCAAATGTTAATAAAAGATTTATGACACTGTTAGAAAGTTCTAACAGAAGACATCTTAACAGCTCGGGGCTCAATTTATCAAGAGGGTACAAGGCTGGCTGCAGCCATTTGTGGGAGGCCAGACTTGGGTGATTTGCTTCTGGGAGCAAAGAAATTCCCTCAGCGCTGGACAGAGACACCCCATGATAGGGGAGGGGAATTTGGGGTATGGATATAGAAGGTTTACATTAACTGGCTTTCTGCAAAGCAGGCAAGAAACCACACAGGCCAGCCCCAGGCCCTTTCCAGACATTTCCTGGATCACCAGTGATCTTTTACTCTAATTGGGAGCATGGCTTTGAGAAAGAAGCTGGGCTACTGTTAGTTCAAATGCCACGGGGAAAATGAGCCACAGGAACCTGGAAAAGGAAAATGATACTTACCGAATATCTATTGTGTGTCATTTGTGTACACGCACCTTTTCATTTTCACAGTGGGCTCCTCATTTGGGGTCAAGGGAGAGAAGTGTGGGAAGGTGAGACCCTTGCCTGAGGCTGTGTAGCTCCTGGGTGGAGAGGATTTGACCCCAGGGAGGTGCCAACCTCAGTGCACAGTGACTCCTGCCCAGTGAGCGATATCGACGTGAAGAGCCATCAAGGCTACTAGTCATCTGCGTGTTTTGCCCACATGATGGTCACCAAGCAGGTGCTCAGATTTGGGGAGGGAGACCTAAGTCAGCAATTGGATGTTTCCGTTTTCACCTGGATGATGATTATTTTGCATTCCCATCCTTCTATTGTCTTGCTTGCCCAAAGGGGCAAAATTCTTCCTTTATGTCTCTATTTTCCCTACCTTGCCATGAGTTGAAATTTCTTAGTTTCTTTAGATCCTCAGTGCCTGGCACATACTAGGCACCTTAAAAAAAGATTTCGAGAACCAAACAGAAAAAAGGAAGTGAAAGGGAGAATTGAATAGAGCTTCACTTTACAGTGTTAACAGGAGAAATACTGACCCCAGATAACTGTATTGCATTGTATTGCAGAAAATCACCCGCATCCCTGCCACCAAGCCCACACGGCACTGGCTGAAGTATAAGGGGTTATTACTGTTGCCATTTTTCCAGCCCCCAAGGGCCACGTCTTCGGAGCAGCGGGAATCCTTCGTACCGTGAGCTGATTCTTTTTTAGCACATGCAATAAAAACTGACCAAACCAGTTACTTTCCTAATATTCTCTCCAATTCAAGAAACCGCATATCATGAGGCACTTGAGGGCTGATGGCTCTTTCATCCTACCCTTGATTAAAAGAGAAAAAAACAAAACCAACAAAAGTTGTTCCATGGAAGTTTTCCAGTGTATGTGGCAGAACAGCCTGGGCCACTTATAGAAAATGAAATGGCCTTCTCTTCAGGACTACGCCTGCTGAGGAGGAGGAACGTTAGCCTTTCAATGGGCAAATAGGGAAACACGATGGAGTATTATTCAGCCCTAAAAATGAATGAAATCCTGCTACATGCTACAACATGGATGAACCCTGGAACCATGATTTTAGGAGAATGCAGTCAGTCATAAAAGGCCACAGATGGCTCCATTAAATGAAATCTCCAGGTAAATCCATGGAGGCAAAAGGGAGGCTGAGGCACCAGAAGGCAGGAGAAGGAAGGGAATTAGGAGTAATTACTTAACGAGTACAGGCTATTTTCTGGGACAAAGAAAAAGTTTTGAGAGTAGGTACAGGAAGCCAGGCGTGGTGGCGCACGCCTTTAATCCCAGCACTCGGGAAGCTGAGGTAGGTGGAGCATTGTGAGTTCGAGGCCGGCTTGGACTACAACTCGAGCGCAAGGCCAGCCTGAGCTACATAGTGCGACCCTGACTCAAAAAACTAGGGAGTTGGCTCAGTGCCTTAAGCGCCTGTCTGGCAGGCACAACGTTGTCCGTTCAATCCCCGGTGCTGCAAAAAAAAAAAAAAAAAAGTAGGTACAGAAGTGGTTGTACAACATTGTAAATATACTAAATGCCTTTTTAAATAGTTAATTATATGGTATGTGAATATTGCCTCATTTTTTTTTTAAAGTCATTTTAGGAACACTAGCCTAATATGTAGTCTAAAGCTACCTATTCCAGGGTGATCATCTTATCAGTGGACCTAACAGTGAAAAATTGGAAATAACCATATGTTCATCATTTAGAGATTAGTCACATAAAATCAATCATACTACGGCAGCCATCAAAAATAATGGGGAAAATGGATAGATACTGACACAGAAAGATGTCCATGGTGCATTATAAAATATAACAATTTAGTTGCAAAGAATGCGTATATTATGCCCAATTAAAACACACATATGCACGCACGCACACACAGGGGTACCTTACCTAACAGAAGACAAATATCTGCAAAATAGACACCAAACTAATGATTTCCTCAGGCCACAGCCCAGGAAGCAAAGCTGGCTTGGGAGGAAACATTCACTTTTTCCTGTGTCACATTGTGATTTGCAAAGCTTTAAAAGCTTTTTGAAAACAAGTGAATATATTTTGAATTAAGTTGCATTATAATAATGTGTAACATGCAGATTATTAGGAAAAAACAAAATGATCCACTGTTCTGCTACCAAAACTTTTCTTCAGTTCATAAGTTTCCTTTTTGTTGTTGTTTTATGGCGCTAGGGATGGAACCCAGGGCCTGACACGTGGTAGGCGTGCACTCTATCACTGAGCTCCACACCAAACCTCTGTTGTTTAGACACGTGAGACCCCAAAAGCTAAAACTCTGAACTAAGCAGGGCCTTACTTCCTCTTGTGTTTCTTCTGCTGCTGCTTAGCACTGGGCCATTTTCCTACAACTTTCAGAATCCAGGATGGAGACACTGAACATAAAACGTTATGAAACAAAATGGCTATGTTACATGTGCAAAGCACAAAGGGAAGACTTAGCTAAGCAACTCTGGACTGCAAGCGCCTAGGGAAACCTTTTTATCTCAATTATTGGGTTGCTTTCGATGGTATTTTTACCCTGAATGATTTGGATAATTATCTCAGTCTTTCACTTTGTTTTGACTAGCTCTGCAGACTGATTTGAGTATCAATTACTTCAACTAAATATGCTTTCAAATTCATAATGCCAAGTCGTAAGATTTTCCTCTTCCTTTTTCCATGGCTTTTGCTCCACCACGGCCAACATTTTCACTTATGCTGTTTTATCCCTTTTCAAAAGGTTGCATGCTTAGAATCTGGAAAAACAGAATAACTGAAGGGATGTGGAGACTTTACGTGTTTCACCCACGTATGCACACACGTGTGTATGCACGTACTGTGGTGGCTCTGTATCAAACAGTCAAGGCAGAAGTGAGAGCTAATTTTTCTCTTTTTTTCAGTGTATTGTTTTCAATGGAATCTAAATAATTGATGAGGAGGCCCTTTTCCATAATTAAAATGGATGTCCCTACACGTCAACACTGCTAGCTTTTCCAGTAATGAGTGGGTTCAGATGCACGTTAAGCACAGACTGTATTTATTCACCCTGGATGGTCGCCATACAAAGGGGCTCTCAGAGTGGAGAGAGACTGATTTCAGTGCAAAGAGCAGAAACCTAGGAAATTACTTAGAGAAAAAACTCTGCCTGGTGTCAAGAGCCATCTTGGACCAGTTGGTGAGGTAGGCACCAAAAGGCAAGATAGGGGAGGAGATTTCAAGACTAGATGCCACTTAGAATTCAGTTACCTTTTAGCACTGATGATCAAACCCAGGGCCTGGTGTATACTAGGTGAGCACTCTACCACTGAGCTACTTCTCCAGCCCTTTTCTTCAAAGCATTGCTATTTTGAAGTGGTGTATCTTTAAGTTGCCTAGACAGGCCTCAGATCTGTGATTGTCATGCTAGCCTCCCAAGTATCTGGGCGTACAGGTGTGTGCCGCCATGCCTAGCTCCTAATGATGACATTCAGTTGCCTCCTTTCTTCATCAAAATTTGCTATCAGGATCTTCCCCTGCCAGAAAAAGGGCTGCAGTTGGAACCTTCCCAGGTGTATTTAACATCTTATAAATATCAAAATCAATTCCTTTACCTCTACCTTTTCCCTTACCTTTTGGTCTACTTTGTGACCAGTGCTAAAGACTACAATAAAAAAGCTCATGTTGTACACAGGAGTATGACTCAGGAATAGCACTCGCCTAACATTTGTGAGGCACTAGGTTCAAGTCCCAGCACCATGGAGGTAGAACAGAAGGAGCCATAATCACTGTAACACGCTTCCCAATTACCAGGATGTGGGAGCAACCCAAGTTTTCACCAGTAGATGAGTGGATAAAGAAAATGTGATAGAGATGAGCAGTGGAATACTATTTGATCTTGAAAAAGACAAAAATTCTGTCATTTGTGACAAAATGGGGGGACCTGAAGAATGTTATGTTAAGTAAAATAAACCAGGTATAGAAAGACAAATACTGCATGATTTCGCCTATATGTGAACGCTAAAGCATTGAACTCATGGAAGTAGAATACAGTGGCGGTTACCAGAGGCTAGGGTGGACACCAGAGGCTGGATACAGGATGGGCAGGCTGGTCAAATAATACAATTTCAGTTAAACAGGAGAAATAAGTTTCAGTGATCTATTGATCACTATAGTTAATGATACTACATTGCGTGTTTCAAAACTGCTGAAGGAGTAGATTTTAAATGCTTGCACCACAAAAAGGGTAGGTGGAATAATAGGTATCTTAGTTAGCTTATTTCATCATTTTTTAATGTATATATAACCAAAGCTTCACATTGTCTTCCATAAAGATACCCGATTATTGTTTGTCAATTAAAGACATGAGAAATGAGAAGACACATATGTGTGTGCACATTGACACACACATACACACACACACACACACACACACACGCACCCTTCCTGCCTGGGAGGGAACTGGACAAACAGATGTTTACCAATACACAGAGATTGGACTCAGAGGAAAGGAAGAGACATGGACCCCAGCACTCAGCCAGTGGTGCAGATGCCCCAGGAATTTGGGGGAGGGGGAGAAGCTGGGGGCAATGTGAAGGGCTGACACCGCCGAGCAGCTGGGAGGCGGAGGAAGGCCCATGTGTGGTGGTGGGAGATTCCACGTCTAGAGCCTCTCGTGCAGGATGCAGTTCGCTGACCGGTTTTGTACCAAAGGTGCGGGGTCAGGGTGTTAAAGTCTAGGGAAGTCTTTCTGCTGGTCAAGGAACTGGAGGTGAGAGCAGAATAGGATCAAAGGGTCCAGGCTGTGAAGAAATGACTCCCAGAACAGTCGTGGAAAGAGCTAGGGCTCCAGAAGCTTCTTGCAGATGGAAGCCGCTCTGTGGTGTGAGCGTTGTTGAATGAGGGTGATGGGCCTGAGTGACAGAGACAAGGGGACACAAGAGGGTAACTTGGGCTCCAGATCTGCATGAATGCTCACGACATCCATAACAGGGAGGGCTAGGTGAGAATGAGACCTGGCACTGCCAGTTCAAGTCTCAGCCCAGACACCTGGTAGCTCTGTGACCTTGGGCAAGTTACCTTCTCTGAAGCTCAGGATTCATCCGTGTAACTAGCCACACTGATATCTGATGTGCATCTGTCTGCCAGCACATCCCAGCTGCCAAATCGGCAGTGGAGATGATTACTAGCTAATAGTGCAACCAACTGTCCCATAAACACATTTGCAGAGGGACATACAGAGGTGCCCATGACACAGAGCCCTGCACTGGAAACCTGAGGACAGCCGTGGCTGTGGGGAGTTAATCGTGGAAGCCCTCATGAAGGAGGAGACCTTGAAACAGGGGAAAGAGAGAGCCTCGGACCAATCTGATGCATTTCCAAGAGGACGCTTGTCTAAAGGGAGAAAAAAAAAGCCGGCAGGGCATCAATTCTGGCAGAAACACCCGAGACTACAGATGCACTTGCCGCCTGCCCCGCTGTTCTCCCTGTCTCGCTCCTCTGGCCTCCTTCAGACGTCTTGGCTTTAAAGCTGCCAGCTGACTCCAGGGAGGCGACAGGCAACTTGGAGAGAGTGGACCTCAGGAAGGGGCCAGAGAATAACTTTGAAAAATGTTCGCCTACTCCAGATAGACTGTGTCTGTCTCTAGCTCCTAAAAACAAATGAGCTAACGCTGATCAAAACTTTAAAAAGTCTTTTAGGAGCAGACTTAGAGAGATGTTAAAGATGCATATCTATTGATTTGACTTCTTTAAAACTTGTTCACTGTTCAAAGATTCCCGAAGAATATTTTTCCCTGCAAAATTACTTAAATCTAATTCCAGTATCTAATACTTTCTCTAAGGAAAAAAAAATCAAAAGACTTATTGCTACCACACACACACACAAATTGTTCTGTTGAAGAATTGCAGGAATTGGCCACAGAATGACACACTTCCCTGAAGGAGCCTGTAGGCTTGATAGAGGGGACAAAAAGGCTGTGATTCTGGGCAGCTCATTCACTGAGAGAGCCACTGGTGAACTGTGAGAAGTGAGTACTTCGAGCTAGCAAGAGTCTGCAGATGTTTTGTTTTAACAGAGAAACTGGTGAAAGGGGAAATCCTACTGGCCATCCCTCCAAAGGCATGTGTAATCTATGGTCCACTTGCAAAACATTGCAAAAGAAATCTGGCAAAGACTCCTGGATCTCCCATGTTGCCAAGTTACTTCTTCCCTTCTTTATTCAGGCTCCCTGCTATGGTTTGAATAGGATTCATCCCCTCCAGAATTTATGTTGGAGTCTCATCCCCATTGGAAGGTATTAGGAGGGTGGAATCCAATTATGGTGTTTAGAAGCGAGCATTTGAGAGGTGATTAGGATTAGGTAAGGTCATAGTGGGGAGAGACCCATGGTAGAATCCTCATGGCTTAATACGAGGATAGAGACCAGAGGATGCGTGCGTGTGTTTTTGTGCTGTATCTCTGGTCATCTGAAGTTCTACTTTGCCTCAGATTCCTTCAGCAAGAAGATTCAGTCCCTCAACCTTGGACAAGACTATGAGCCAAGATAAATCTCTTTTCTGTATAATTGACCTGGCCTGTGGTATCACCTCATTAGCAACAGAGAATGAACTAGAAGCCTCCCCAGCCTGGCTGTTCACACTCCCTGGGGGCCAGCAGGGGCACATTCTATGATTCCTCTATTCATAGAGCAGTGCCAACTCTGTGGACTGTACAGCTGAGCCTCAGGAGCAAACCAGGCTGGAGGACATTTACTCTCATGACTTCTCACACTGCTGTCCCTTGGTCAGTGCTGAAGTGGAAACTGCTACCAGCGTGAGCTTTGTGTACCTGTTACGGGTGACCTTGTAAAGTGACAGTTGTGTAGGGAAATGAGTACCCAGGGGGCTGGTCATGGATAGGCAGGACAACCACAGCTCTGACTCGGCACATCTCCAGGCCCTCACCCATGCCTCTCAGCCTGGGTGCTTTTCCCCTGGCCATTGGAACTCAAGCTCTCTTGCCCTCTGACCAGGGCACACTGGAGGGCCGGAGAGTTATTATTGCCCTCAGCTACTGACGGGCAGCAAGCTGGTGGTTAATACTCAGCTGCCTGCTCCTGTTGAGAAGCGAGTTCTGACATGTCCTGGGAGACCCCCTCCACGCAGTTGAGTTCCAGCCACCCCAGTGGGAACAAGCTTGAAAATATACCTCGTATTGGCTGCTTTCTTTCCCTGTCACCTCCACTGCCCTTGCCACTGACTCTGTGGATGACTGCCAAGTGAACTAAGGGCACCAAATCCTCATCCCAGAGTTGACTTTTCAGGGGAGCCTGAACAGAACAAGAAAGGGCTATCTATCTAGAACCATATGAAACTGTCACTATAACCACAGCAAGTTTCTGTGGTTTGACTAACAGTTCCTGGGCCATGAGCTCCCTGGACTGCGATGTCAGAACAGCGCGTGTCTGATTTCTGTTAACCCATACATATCCATGCTCTGGAGGCTGCATGCAAGGACAAGCCAATATTTCCTTTTTCAGGTATATTTTCCCATCCAAATGTAAGTTTCAGTCTTGTCATTTTCAGTGATCAGTTGATATCTGTTGCTCTGCTCCATTCTTTATGAAGAGCAGTTTCACAAGAATAGAACCAGACTGCTCACTTGGGCTGTGCGCTTAAGAGAGGCTTCCTCACTTGAATACGCTCCTGTTGCCTTGACAATATTTTTTGCTGTGCTGGGTACAGGACCCAGGGCCTCATGCATGCTACACAAGTGCCCTGTCTCTGAGCTACACCTCCAGGCTTTAGTAATTGTTGAACAAAGGCTCCAACATTTTCATTTTGCAGTGACCCTACAAATTATTTAACTGAGCCAGGTGTGGTGGCACACACCTATAATCCCAGCACTCAGGAGGCTGAGGCAGGAGGGTTGTTGCAAGTTTGAGACCAGCCTGGGCTACAAAGTGAGCATAAGGCCAGCCTGAACTGCATAGCAAGACCCTGTCCCAGACCAAAAAAAAAAAAAAAAAAGCCAAGTTATGTAGCTGGCCCTACCTGCGTAACTTAGATGATCTTGATTTTGAGCATTTGTCATCAGCCTGTTTTCTCTTCTCTATAAATATATAGGACAATGATAACAATCAAGAAAGGGAATATTATCTACTTGGCTAAGATAAATTTCTTGTATGATATTCTATGTTGGCAAGACAAAAGAAAGCAGGCATCCTATCAACAGGATAGTTGTTTAACTATTTATACTGCAAGTCCACAATACTTCTCCTAATTTAAAATACCTGCTCTATATAACTGAGAGTTTTTATCTAATAGGTATGTATCTCTTTTTCTTCAAAGAAGGATGTGCAAGATAACTTACTGCAGTATCATTTTAAAATCTCAGCACTGGAAAACTAAGGCAGGAGCATTTCAAGTTTTAGCCCAGCCTGGGCAACTTAGAGACCCATGGAGACCCTATCTCCTCTCTCCCCCGCCAAAAAAAAAACAAAAACAAAAACAAAAAACAGGCGGGTAAGGGCTGGGGATATAGCTCAGTGAGAAATCCCTAGCTTTGATCCCCAGTACTAGCAGGAAAAAAAGTACTGATTTAATGACATAATACCTGTGTCATGGAATATGATGTTACCATTTAAAAAACAGACTGAAATAATACTATCTGAAAACCTATTGCAAGGTGAAAAGAAAAGTATAGAGTGGTATGCATAGTATAAAAATATGGGAGGGGCTAAATACACTTTATGTATGCTTAGGTCAACTCTGGAAGGATGGAGGAGAGCCTGGTGTCATGACTGTCCAAGGGAGGAGAGCAGGAGAATGAGAGAGCACTGGGAGAACAATGTAGTCTTCACTGCAGTACTCACACTTTATCTGTCATTTCATTTCCATGGTTTCAGTTACCTAAGGTCAGCCATGATTCAAAAATAATAAATGAAAAATTTAAGAAATTAACAATTCATAACTTTTAAATTGTGCACCCTTCTCAACAGCATGATTAAATCTGATGCCATCCTATTGTGTCCCACCCAAGTATGAATCATCACTTTTCCAGAGTGTCCATATTTTATATGCTACCCACCTATCTGATCACTTCATTATCAGATCCACTGAGGTGGTGTTGCGGCACTTACGTTCAAGTGACCCTTATTTTATATAACAGTGGCCCCAAAATGCAGGAATAGTGACACAAGGAAACACCAGGACACAGAACGTGGAAGGGCACATAAACCGGTCCCATATGAGAACACTGCAAGACCTGTATGAATGTACAGAGCTCAGTACTATTTTGATCTCAGCATCTCAGGCAACTGCTGGGGATCCTAGAGAATGTACCCCTGATGTATAAGGGGAGATGCTGTACTTATACCCATTTTGATATTTGAATTTCCTTTATCTTCTTTTTTCCTATATACATTTTAAAAATCCAAAACATTTACTACCAGAGTTCAAATACAAAAAAGCAAGCAAGAAGCCGGGCGTGGTGGCGCACGCCTTTAATCCCAGCACTCGGGAGGCTGAGGTAGGCGGAGCGTTGTGAGTTCGAGGCCGGCTTGGGCTACAACGTGAGCGCAAGGCTGGCCTGAGCTACATAGTGCGACCCTGCCTCAAAAAACCAGGGCCGGGAGTTTGGCTCAGTGCCTTAAGCACCTGTCCTGGCAGGCGGGAGGTTGTGAGTTCAATCCCCGGTGCCGCAAAAAAAAAAAAAAAAAAAAAAAAAAGAAAGCAAGCTAATAGAAAGTCAAGTCGGTCAAGTGATCTTTCTGCTATGACTTCAAGTTTCTGGTCTGAAATGACTGGAACCACAGAATCATTTGAGCTAATCTATAGGTGATGATTCTTTTGAATTCAGAGCAGATGATAAACTTCTTTATGGTGCTTGATGAATTTGTACATTTTCTATGTTTTGAAAATAAGAATGTAGAGTGCCTGTGTCATCTTTCCCCTTCTGTATTTACTTCTGGCAGCTCAATTATATGTCAGGCTTGAGGACTGTGTGTTAAAGGCTTTTCTGTCCTCTGGATTTTTTTTCTATTAAATGTTCTTTCTGCTTGTTTCTCTGTTCTTTGGGTTAGATTAATTTTATTGTGTAGGCTAAAGTAATACTTAGAATTTTCAATGATAGTCTTTCCCCCTACATTTCCTTGTTCCCCTACAATCCCCCTATAGTCCCCCTCATTCAGACAACAGGACCAGGTGGTACTTGCCCCAGGGAAGAGTTGTCACAGTGAAAAGATGAGAAATATATTTGTGTCTCAAAACCCAAGCCCTCAGGGACTACTGGCCTGCATTTTAGATTTGGGAGAAGAAGAACAGAATCACATAGAGCAAAACTGGCTGTAGGTCTGAAACTGGAGAAGAAAGGAAGAAAAGGAAGTTGGGAGGGAGAGAAGAGTGCAGAACTCAAACAGGTAGAAAACTGTCCCAGAGAGGCCTGTGCCCTGGTTCCCAATCAAAGCCAAGGGAACATAGCAGACCTAGGGCAGAAATGGCTGAGATCAGACAGATGAACCTGTGTTCACCTCCTGGAGTTTGCTGCAGCCCAAAGGGAACAAGGACCATTCAAAACTCCCATATACCCAGGTGCACGTGCTCTGAGAGTAAGGTGAAGTTGAGAGTAAGGCCCACATGATAGCATCCTTCATGGACACAAGACCCAAGGTAAGATGATGCCCACCACTCTACATGCCAGCAGCATGGGCAGTAGTGAGGATGAATGGCTTCCCTTGAAATCTCGGTGACCCCGGAATTGAGATCAAGCCAGGGAAATGGTAACGACTGAGATGGACATTCTGCCCACTTGACAGAATGTCGCTCATAAGACACTTAAGTTGCCTTGTAGAGAAATAGCTACAGATCTTCTAAACCTGAGTTTGCCTCCCAACTTAACTCTGACTGTTCCCCCTCCTGCCCCCCATACAATGGAATGAGTAAACATCCAACAAAGCATCGAGGAGCCTTGTTCTAAAAACAAATGCTTTCTTGGAGCCTTTCCCAGGACAGACTGCCTCCTTGGGAGTCCCGGGGTTATCCCTCTTACAAGGGTTGAATCTCTAGCATCAAGATGCAACTAGGTGTGTCTCCCACATTCCAAAGGGCCAGGAAGCCCTCAGACTCACTTTACTCTTTCCTGGGTAACTGATGCCTTCTGAATCAGCTGGAGCCACCACCCAGCACAAATGGCCTGGAAGTTTCCCAGGAGCTACAGGAAAGCAGCACATAATAACCCAGAGTTTGGGCCTTTGTAGCTAATGTCATCCTTAAATGCTATTTGAAATAACAAACTGCCAATGCATGAATGCATGTGTGACTCTGACAGCTTTTGCTAGTTGCAAGCCCAAGCTTTATTATGTCACTCACAGAGACTGGTTTTGTCATCTGTCGTGAGATGTCTTGCCAGTCTGACCATGACGTTACCTGTCTTTCAAATGAGCGTAAGAATAATTTCTTCTTGGGGGACTGATGCTGAACAGATGTTCACAAAGCCCCACTGGATCACAGTGACAGGTCTCTCCGTAGGACTGAGATTGCTGTTATGCAATAATTTTTCCTTCTGGTTTTGATTAAAAAATGATACACATGCATTGATGTGCACAAATGTGTCAGTGCTAATGAGGTCACGCACACTTGAAACAGCCATATACATATACGGAGTGGAAGGATGGGGTCCCCAAGGAGTACCCCTTTCCAGTACTGTGTAACACAAACAGGACAATCGCGGGAGGTGGGATGTCACTTTAAAAATCGTGATGTCCATGTCCTTTGGTACCAACATTTGGGCTGAAGGACACTATGGCCAGTCCAGTAAGATGCAGTGGAAGCTCACAGTGCTGGCAAACTTGGCCGCTCTGTAGTCTCTAGTGCCCTCTGCTGTAACTTGGGAAACAAACGCTTCTTTAGGGAGCCATGAATGTCTGCGCAAGGAAGGAAAACAAAGTGCTCTCTACTCCTCACAAGTTTCCACCTGACTTATTTCACTTAACATAATGTACTCCACCAGGCAGAGCAGGGTCACTAGTTTACAGGAATTCACTGTATATTGTCTGAGGAACTAGGAGGGATGACGTCAAAGGTTCCCAACATAAAGAGATGATGCACAGATTCCAGGGGATGGAAAGGTTGATTACGTTCTTTTGATAATGACACA
>RJWM01042497.1:0-14327 GCA_004363535.1 Dasyprocta punctata | reverse complement strand
GGCCATCTGAGATGAATACACACTTCTCAGATGAATAAATACAAACAGCAAATAAATACGTGAAAAAATGTTCAACAGCACTGGTCATTTGAGAGATGCAAATGAAAACAGCACTGAGATTCCACCTCACCCCAGAAAGAATGGCTAGTATTATGAAGTCAACCAATAACAAATGCTGGAGGGGCTGTGAGCAAAAAGGAACCCTTCTCCACTGTTGGTGGCAATGCAGGCTGGTGCAACCACTGTGGAAGTCAGTGTGGAGATTCCTCAAAAAGCTAGGATTGGAGGTCCCATTTGACCCAGCTATTCCCCTTCTGGGTATCTTCCCAAAAGAACTAAAAACATCCCACCACAGTGATTTTTGTGCACCTATGTTCATAGCTGCTCAGTTCATAATAGCTAGATCTTGGAAACAACCTAAATGCCCCTCGACTGAGGAATGGATAAAAAAGATGTGGTATTTCTACATAATGGAATATTATTCAGCTATAAAGAACAATAAACTAGACATTTTCACTCTTAAATGGATGAGCACTGAAAATATACTTCTCAGTGAACTAAATAAGTCACACATATGTAACCACCGCATTGTTGCACTGGCATGATGAACTGAAATAAAATCTATGTATATAAAAATTTAGTTGGGACAGTTAGAGAAAAAGAATTTTGAGTGAAAAGCAGTTTTCTCAGGGTCACCTTAAGATTTTATTTTATTTTTTTTATTTTTTATTTTTTTTGCGGCACCGGGGATTGAACTCACAGCCTTGCGCCTGCCAGGGCAGGCGCTTAAGCCACTGAGCCAAACTTCCGGCCCTGGTTTTTTTTGAGGCAGGGTCGCACTATGTAGCTCAGGTCGGCCTTGCGCCGCGTTGTAGCCCAAGCCGGCCTCGAACTCACAACGCTCCGCCTACCTCAGCCTCCCGAGTGCTGGGATAAGATTTTATTTTTAATGTGAAATGTTTATTTGAAAATAGAGCAATCGTAACAAAAAAGATAGTCATATAGCAGGTTTCTCGATTCATTGAGGCAAAAGTTTTGTGTTAATAATTTGTTGGGTAATGTTTCATATCTCTATTTTTTTTTTTTCCGGCACCAGGGATTGAACTCACAACTTTGTGCCTGCCAGGCAGGTACTTAAGCCGCTGAGCCAAACTCCCAGCCATGGTTTTTTTGAGGCAGGGTTGCACTATGTAGCTCAGGCAGGCCTTGTGCTCACGTTGTAGCCCAAACTGGCCTCGAACTCACAATGCTCTACCTACCTCAGCCTCCTGAGTGCTGGGATTAAAGGCGTGCCCCACCACGCCGGGCTCATATCTCTATTTTTTATCCTAAATAATTTCTCAGAATATAGTAATATGCAATGTGCTGATGATTGTTACTGTCTTATTGGCTGGTTGTGAAATTGTTTTGTTTTGGTTTCTTATTTTCCTTTTGTTTAAAATAAAAAAAAATCATAACCTTATAACTTAAAAAAAAAAAAAAGGTGTGTCCTGTGTTAAATCTTTTCCCTTGCAAACCCTGACTACAACAGTGACATATCCAGACTCCACAGACGGTGGGCATGGAAGCGCTGCATCTGGAATCCTTGCTGACTTTGCTTCTGCTCTCTTAATTAGGCTGCTCCCAAGTTGTGTCCCTGTCTGATAAACCTAGGCCCTCCTGCATGGTAGGCAAGTGCTCTGCACCCCTAGCCCTTTAGAGACTTTATTTTGAGACAGGGTCTCACTAGGTTGCCCAGGATGGCCTCAAAGTTGCAATCCTTCTTCAGTTTCTGGAGTAGCTGGTTTTACAGGCATGCACCACACCCACCTGAATTGTATTTTATACAATAAGCTTGTAAGTATATATAAGGCAGTGGTGGTGAACCTATATCATGCATGCTGTTTGTGTCATTGAAAGCTCTAAAAGGTTTGCCATTATTATTCTAGAGAATTATGAAAACTGAGTAGGTGGTGAGAATCCCTGAATTTAGAGCTGGTCAAACAAGTGTTGGTGGCCCTTGGGAAAGGCAGCTGGCATCTGAAGTGACAAGAGTCAGAAGAGGAGCCCTTAAACTTGTGGAGTCTGCAGTTAACCACAAGTAGTATCAGAAGTGAATTAAATACATCTCTGTTTGTGGGTAGAAATGGAACAGATGGAGGCAAGCTGAATCATCAAAAATAGTAACTAGGTAGATAATGATAGCTGAGAATTTTTTTGTTTTTTTGTACTGGAAATCGAACTCAGGGTCTTCCATGTGCCAGGCAAGTGTTGTGCCGCTGAGCTATGTCTTTCCCCAATTCCTCCTTTTTTGAGACAGGGTCTCACTATGTAGTTAAGGCTGGCCTGGACTCACTATGTAGCCAAGGCTGGCCTCAAACTTTTGGCGATCTTTCTGTTTCAGCTTCCCTAGTGCTGGGATTACAGGCATGCGCCACCATAGCCAATTCGGCTGAGAAGTTTAGAGGCAAAGTGATAACCCACTTCATATGCAGTGCCAAAACAAACTAAAATTGGTCTGAGAAAGTCCTCATGTAGTACACTGCAATCTAACTCAGCAGGTAAACAAACTGAAAACGTATCTTAGGAATTTGGCTTTGTAACAAGTATTTCAGTCTTGGCCAATCAGAGCAGCTGAACTTCAGCCAGTCACAGGCAGCCAATTGTTCAAACCAGGCTGAATTACTCAGCACACCAAGGAAACACAGCTGTCTCTTTACCTTACTTCTGTTTCTCATAGATCACTTCTTTATAGTCTAAATGTCACCCCTTCACCTACTCCTGTGGTCTTTTTGTACTGGTTGTGAAGCTGAGCATGGTGGCGCACACCTGTAATCTTAGCACTCAGGAGGCTGAGGGAGAAGGATTGCTGTGAGTTTGAGACCAGTTTGAGCTACATGAGTTCAAGGCCAGCCTGAACTACATAGAGAGGCCTTATCTCAAAAACAAAACAAAACAAAAACAAAAACATACAAAAAAACCAACCAACCAACCAAACACCAAAATGAACTGGTTCTGAGTGTTGCCTGATTTATAAACCATCCTTTGTTCAGTGACTTCTATTAAATTGGTCTAAAGGCTTTTATTTTTTTCAGTAGTGACTCAGTTAAAACTTCATAGAGGAAGTGGAGGACATCTATGGAAAAGGCAGAGACTTGCTCCTGAGACATATACTGACCAGGCAACTTTCACTACTGTAAAAGGACTAAAACAAACATAGGTCTCTGGTTTCCCCCTTGCCTTCTGTCCTTCCTCCCTTTCCTTCTTTCCCCTGGACTTTTTCTTCACTACAGCTTTGACCACCATGTGACCACCTTTCCTGCTGGACTGTGAGACCCACGAGGACAGCCATTCTAGTTACTGTCCTGCACCTGTTTCCAGTACTAGAGACCTGATATGGAGGAGTGCAGGAAATATTTGTCATTTTTTGTTTTAGTTGAGATACGGCCTTGTTATGTAGTCCAGGCTGGTTTTGAATCCACAATCTTCTTGCTTCAGCCTCTTAAGGGCTGCGAATACAGCCATACACACCATTCCTGGTTATAGAAAGTATTTGTGGAATGGATACATACATTTATGTCTTGCTGAGTTAACTATGTCCCGAATTTGTCGTTTGCTTCAGCAACATGGAAGGACTATCCAGATTGGAGAATGGTTTTCTAGTCTTAGTTCCATACCCTACACGTTTTTCTGTGGTCTCCCGTAGTAGACTATGAGCTCTGTGAAGCCAGCAATGGGATTCTACCCTCTGTCCAGCATCTGGCCAGAACTGGCATGGTGGCATGCATAAATGAGTATTTGCTGAAAAACTAAATGAATAGGAGTTTGAGTCAGGGGTCTCCCGTGGGCTCCTATAACTCCACGTGCTTATGGACTACTTTGGTTTGGCTTTTTCTTATTAAGTGCTTGCTTTGTAACTCCTGCCCACAATTTGTCAGAGTGAAGGTTTTTGAGGTAATAAAGAGAATGAATGCATCTTGGTTGGCAGCATGGGAACTGATACAGACATTAATAAGAGATTGTTTCCCTCAGCAGATAGTGACATCATTTGGGCAGGCAGCTTGCATTCAAATTCATCCCTGGAACTCTTAGGGAACATCCCTTTAAAGCCCCACAAGTAAGGATAACTTTGGGGTTGGAGGATGAGTCTTTCACCCAACCAAAATCCTTTCACACTCCATCACACCCTAGACACAGACAGAGGAGACACACACAGTGAGACGCACTGACATATTATGAAGGTGCCTTTGGATCTTTTTCTTTCTTAGTCACACACAATGCCTTCTCCTCCAGGTAACCCATGATTTCAGCAATCCTGCTAGAACTCTTGCTTCCCGAGAGTCCAGGGTAAAGCCTACAGCACACTGTAGGACAGCCAGGTGAGGGCCAAGAATTTAGTGTGGTTTCCAAGAGAACTGGTGCTTAGGTATGTGGTTAACAAGGCCATCTGTTTTCTGTGTCTCTGTTTAGATTCCATGATGTTATTACTTGTATTTCCCTTTAAATCGTCTATTTATAATGGCTGTATTAAAATCTGATCTCTGCTAATTAATAACACCTAAGTATTGTGGGATTGGTTTCAATGGACCTTTTCTTTTCTCCTTCAGTTGGGGACTTTTTTTTGGTTGTTTAGCCACATGTATTTTTCATTTTTTGAGATAGGGTCTTGCTATATAGTTCAAACTTGCACTGATCCTCCTGCCTCAGCCTGCCGAGTGCTGGGATTACAGGTTTGTACCAACATGCCTGGCTCTCCACATGTATTTTTTAAAGTGGATATTATATATTATAAAAGGTACACTGGAGAGGTTCAGGACTTTATTACTTTTCTTTGAAGAGTGATTTTTATTTTAATAGGCAGTTAGTTTGGCTGAACTCACATTTCAGCCTGTCTCTCTCTCATAGCCACAGTAGTTTAGTAGTAGCTAAAATAATAATTTTCAGTTACTGTTTTTTATTTGGGGGTCTAAGGTCTCTTCGCTGCAAGTGCAGTGATTAGCCAAACATTTGAGTGGATTCTAAATGCAATTTGAGGCTCAGCCCTTCTGTTCAGGATTTCCACCTAACTTCTTAATTATGTTGCCAGATCCAGACTCTGTTATTTGATACTTTGAGCAAAGTATAGCTAAAAAGATAAAAAAACAGAAGTGAAGCCCACTGTGGTGACATAGGCTTGTAATTCCAGTACCTGACAGGCTGGAGTGAGAGGATGGCAAGTTTGAGGCCAGTCTGAGTTACCCAGTGAGTTCAAGGCCAGCCAGGGTTACACAGCCATAAACTCTCACAAACAAACAAACCTAAAACGAAACAATTAAAAGAAGGCATAAACATAACAATGAAAGATTTAAATCTAACCATGTCCACATTTATACTAAATGTACATAAACTTAACAGTCCAACTAAAAGAAATTTCTCGATAAAAAATAAAGCCTATCTACATGCTATCAAGAAGAGATGCATTGTAATAACAGTCTGAATGTCAAATCTATCCAACTTGGTTAGAATCTTGACATATCTGGTCTCATTTAAAATTCTTGACCAAGGCCTCCAGTGTGCCCTTAATGCTGCCTAGCACTTTTACTATAATCTACTAACTTTTCCATTTTCTTGGATGGCTACTTTCTTTTTTTTAAAGCAGTGAAAAGGAAAAAAAAAAAAGAAAAAAAAAAAAAAAAAAAAAAAAGAAAAAAAAAAAAGGAAAAAGAAAACAGTAGGAAATTAAAGCAGTGAAAAGGTTTATTTGACATTTGAAAAAGTAACAGTGAAGAATAAAGGACAAACTGTCTCTGCAGAGTGACCTTGGGCTGAATAAAAGAGGAGGAAAAAGCAAGATAAAAGTACACCCTGTAGGAAACAGAGGAGGGTATTATGAAGAAAGCTATGATAGCAAGCTCTTCTTGGTGTCTGTCCTTGTATACTGTCTAAATCTTGGGAAATCCATGAGAACTCTAGCTCATTTTTCCAAGTGTTGGTGGCTTCCTTCAATATTCCTCAAAAAATCCCTGCATTAAACAGGGATTAACTTGCCTGGAATTCAAACAATTTATAGAATATAAATATATCTAACATATATAACATATAGAATAATGATAATGTATGTAATACGCACAATGCATATTACAAATTGCATACTTATAATACATAATAACTCATTATGCCTATTTCTGATACTCGAAAAGAAGCTAAGTTCCACAAGGGCAGGGAATAATAAAAATGCACTATTTTAAAGGGATATTATCTGCTATTTGAAGGCTGAGCTTTTCTTCTAACAACACTTCTGACAGGAAATATGTGGGACTAGGCATGGTGATTCATACCTAAAATTTTAGCACTGTAAGAGGCTGAGGCAGGAGGAACACATGCTTGAAACTGGCTTGGACAACTTTAGTGAGAGCTTGCCTCAAAATAAAAAAAGGGATTGGGGTTGTAGTTCAGTATGAATGCCGAGTTCAATCTCCAGTACAAAATTGTTTTTCAATCGCTAGTACAAAAAATTGTTGGTATCCTACAATTCAATACTACCTGGAATTACTGCAGACTACACAGCTCCTATAAGACTGCCTTTACTTCAGATGCAAGTCTCAAATGGGGTGTCCAGGGAACCCACACTTCTGCTGAGCCAACTACAAATTTGGGGTTTCCCATTATCATCCTCAGGTTCAACAATTTGCTAGAATGACTTACAGAATTGAGGGAAGTGCTTTACTTACTTTTGTTTTTTTTGAGGCAGGCTCTCATTATGTAGTTCAGGCTGAACTCACCACGTGGCCCAGGTTGGCCTTGAACTCCTATTGATCCTACCTCAGCCTCCTGAATGATGGGCTTATTAGGCATGTGCCACCATGCCTAATGCTTTACTTACTATACGTTGTGTATCCCTTATCTCACAATGTTGGGACCAGTAGTGTTTTGGATTTTTTCACATCTCGGAATACCTATGCATAAGATATCTTGTGGATGGACCTATGTATAAACATCACATTCATGTTTCACACAGACCTTATACATACAATGTGAAGTAATTTTACATACTTTTTAGTGCACCTACCTTTTGACTACCAACCACCCATCATATAAAGTTGGACATAGATTTTCCACTTGTGGTGTCATGTTGCCACTTAAAAGTTTTAGATTTTGGAGCATTTTGGGGATGTGCTATGGTTTGGATTTGGTTGTCTCCCAAGGAACTCTACGTTCCAGGCTTGGTCCTCAGTATGACAGTACTGAGCTGGTGGGACTCCTAAGAAGTTGGGCATAGGTCTCTCGGCCAGTAAAACACTAATTGCTGTCTTGCACCTTGACAGATGATGCAATGGCTTCCTTCCACACGCTCCTGCCACTGCCATTCACCTGGGGACACTGCCAAGAGGCCCCTCTTCAGAGATAAGCCAGTGTTAGCATCATGCCCTTGAACCTCCAAAACTGGGAGCTAAGTAAACCTTTTCTTTATCAAGTTAGCCTACCTCAGGTTATTTCACTATAGCAATGAAAATGGAATAAGACAGAACATATTTACATAAAGTTATATTATCAATTTATATAAAGGGTATGACTCAGGAAAAGCTAAGTGGAAGAGATGCACAGGATGAGGTATAGGGTCCAGAAGGTGCAGAGAGCTTCTATGCCTTCTCTGAGATCTGCTCTCCCAGCACCTCTGTGTGCTCACCAACCTGGAAGGCTCTGGAATCCTGCTGTTGAGGGTTTTACAAAGGTTTAATTACATGGGTATGATTAAATCATTACCACTGGTGATTAACTCAATCTTCAGCCTCTTTTCCTCAGGAAGGTCAACCAGGTAGCCATCTTAAAAAAATGGACCCATGTATTATTCCTTAGAATAAATTCCAAATAGTTCAAAGAGTCAAATATGAATAATGACACCACATGTGTGTGTGGGCACACCCACCCACCCAACTACCCACTTATGAGGAAAACCTTGGGATTAAAAATCCTGCAGGTTTAAGGAAAAACAGAAAACATAATAAAAATCTCCATACCCAAAAGACTTTCAGAAAAGTCAGAGAGATGACAAGATAGAAAATAATATTTGTAACATATCACAAGATATTATCGTACCTCCTATCACTAGTACATAACTACTAGAAGTCAATAAAGAACTACTAGAGTCAAGAATTACTACAGTCAACAAAGAAATGACAGAACTATTTAGAAAAATGGATAAAGACTATGAAAGGACCTTTCACAGAAAAGGGTAAACGACTCTTAAATTTAACATCACTTAAAAAAGCAAATTAAAAATATTCCACTGTTTTTTTTCAACTATCAAATTGGTAAGAGCCACATATTGATAGTTCAGTGTCGGTTAAGCAGCAAGGAAATGACCATGTTTATTAACTGCTCATGGGTGCGTAAAGTGATAGAAGGCAACTTAGCAACATTTATAAAATTTCAGATGAGTATTTTGGCCCAGAATTCTCATTTCTGTAAATTCATCCTGTATACATTTAACGAAGAATCTAAGCTACTCATAAGATGTGTAAATTTTATGAGAACCTCAGGAAAAATACTGCATTACACCATCAAATGTAAGTAGTATCCCAATCTGAGATTTTCAAACATGAGAAGTGCATTTAAAATTGAAGCCAAACTGTATCTGCATACATGCCACATGATATGCACAGAAGATAAACTACTATAGCCATTATTTTTTTGCCAATAGCAAATAATACAAAGCAACTAAATAACCATCAATATATTTCTGGTTAGTAACAACATATCAACACAATGGAAAGAAAAACAGCTCTAGAAAAGAATAAAGTAGTAATTTGGAAGGATCTTAATGAAAAGCAATATGCCAACTTTTGTGAAAAGAAAAAAAATGCAGATTTACATTTGCTTGTGTACACACAGAATGAAAGTTGGACAGAAAGGGAACTATGGTTACTGACAGAAGTTGTGTTAGGTGCTGGGGGAAGGGAGATGAGAATGGAAGACATTTCACTGTATATTTTACATGCTTGGGACAAGTGAATAGATGACTTGAATGGAAGGAAAATTCGGAAATCTGGTATTTTTGAAAACACACTTTATCATGGGATATATACAATATTTACTATGCTTGCCATTTGACATGCCACAGAAAACAGAAAATCAGCCTGACACTAAAAATTTTTGATGTATGAGACAAGAAGACAGCACATATTCTGACAATGTCAAATTCTTCTCATAGACTTTCAGTCCTAAAAACAACTGTAATTCTTATTCTTATAACCACTATCTGATAATCTCTTTCTTTATCATGGGTTTTAATACTGGCACGTTTTCTTTATCAAGTCTCAGTTTCATAAAGTCATCCTTTACTTTCTAGTGAAGCCATGTTAAGAGACATTTTCTGTAATGCAGGGGAAAGAATTTGGACCCATCACAAAGTCTCAGAACATTACAGGAGTCTGACAAATGCTTGCGACATTTTAAATATTTTCTGGTGCTTTTTCATGGTAATTCTTCCTTTTTCTCCTAATGGGTACTGTCTCATTCCCAATACACTTGGACTATTCAAAATCAAGTTGCAGGAATGGTTGACGTGAATGCAGAGGCTGTCTTGGAGTTGTTGCGTCACTTTTTTCATTCTCTGTTGATAAACCTATCACAACCAAGTTCTTCTATCAGAGGATTGATAACTTCGGATGCAGTCAGAGCTATGGTAAATGTTAAAATGTCAAAATCCACCCGCT
The DNA here is from genome assembly GCA_004363535.1 of Dasyprocta punctata. Taxonomy (NCBI): domain Eukaryota; kingdom Metazoa; phylum Chordata; class Mammalia; order Rodentia; family Dasyproctidae; genus Dasyprocta; species Dasyprocta punctata. The sequence goes on along the minus strand of RJWM01042497.1, from coordinate 4,653 downwards.
GAGGATTACGCATATACTCTGCATCAAAGGCTGCTTCCCTGGCTCTGCAGGCTTCCACAAATCGCCTGCGGCGCTCTTCAAGCTCCTGGATTCTGCCCGGGGCGATCGGGTAATTTTCCAGATACTGGCGGAGGAATTGCTGGTAATTAATTCCTAAAACGCTCAGTGGGTGACGGAGGCGGAGATATGGCAACGCAGCCAGGCTCCCGGCGTTGCCGGCTCTGGACCTGGGCCTGTTCTCAGGACCCTCTTCCTCCAGAGGCTCCCCCAACAATCGGGCGACCTCTGCCATCCGGACTTCCCTGGACACCGCCCCCATCTGGCCTTCCCGGGCTGCCGGTCCCCCGCGGGCCGCCGCCGCCGCTGCCGCCGGTCCTTCCCTGGCCGCCGCCGCCGCCGGGGTTCCCCTAGGCGCCGCCGCTTGGGCTCCCCTGGCCGCCGCCGCCACCGGGGTGCCCCTGGCCGCCGCTGCTGGGGTCCCCCTGGCCGTCGCCGGGCCTCCCCTGGCCGTCGCCACCGGGCCTCCTCTGGCAGCCGCCAACGGGCCTCCCCTGGCCGCCGCCAATGGGCCTCCCCTGGCCATCGCCACTGGGCCTCTCCGGGCCGCCGCCGCCGCCGCCACTGGGCCTCCCCGGACCTCCTCAGGCCGCATCTGGGCCGGGCCCCGCCTCCCGCCGCCTACCTCCGCGGGAGGGAAGCCGTCTTCGCCATCCGTGGCGACCGTCTGTAAGACAGTGATCTCTGTGGGTAGCTGGGACATCTCGGACCGCAGGGTCTGTTCGGCCGCTACCAGAAAAATTGGAACAACGGGACAGCGCGACTAAGGGTGTGCACACCGCTGCATGTACGTGAGCGCAATGCGCACCTGTGACCGCTGTATGCACAAGCGGCGCGCAAGCGTCGTGGCCGCCGCGAAACCTGCGCATGCGTATTAGCTGGGCGTCCTCGCGCCTCCAGATGCCGCCTAGTGGCAAGAAGCGCCAACGCAACTGAAACCGGGGACCGTCGAAGGGCGGGCCGTGATTCACGTTTCTAACAGTTAAATGTTTATAAGGAAATTTTTACAAGGTTATTTCCTGTAGGCATTCTCAAGGTTCCATCCTCGGAAGCTTATAAATGAACTGTTTCCCAGTGGTTATAATGCCACCTCTATTATGCACCAGAATATTCTAGACTTATGGTCTTTTTAAGGGGTTCTTATCCCGCCCCCCGCCGTTGATTCATCTATCTTCAATCACATCAATTATTAAAGCGTTAAAATAACACTGCCTTCTTATAATTTTTAAATTTCTTTGGCTACTCTCGGGCATTAGTGTTTTTCAAAATCTTATTTGTGCAATATAGCACGTGCAGAAAAATGAACAATACTTACTTAGATAGAGCTGAATGGTTTATCACAAAGCACACATCCATTTAACTACCACTCAGGCCAAGAAACAACATTTCCAGTATTACAGAATTCTCTCTCCTCTTCTTTTTTTTTTTTTTTTTTTCTTTCTTCTATCAGGGATTGAACTCACAACCTTGGGCCTGCCAGGCAGGCGCTTAGGCCACTCAGCTAAATCCCAGGCCCTATTTTTTTTGAGACAGGGTCTCACTATACAGTTCAGGCTGTCCTTGAACTCACTTTGTAGCCCAGGCTGGTCTCGAACTCACGACGCTCTTCCTGCCTCAGCCTCCTGAGTGCTGGGATTACAGGCATGCACCACCATGCCCGGCTCCTCTCTTCTCTTCTTATCACTAGCCTATCCTTTCTACCTAGTGATGACTACTATCTTAAATTTATGATAATAATTTCTTTGTTTTTCTTTTTGTTCTACCACCTAAGGATGCATTTCTAATACTGCAGTTTGGTTTTTGTCTATTTTTGAACTTTATAAAGTCTCTGTCTTCTTTTACAGAGTGTTATTTTTTATGAGATTCATTCATGTTTGTCATTGTGGTTACAAATAGTTCATTTTTTGACAGTTACCTATTCATCACTATTCTTTTCATGGGTCCTATCCTATTACAAATGCATCTTAAATACTGGCTTTCCAGATACTTTCTACTTATTGAAATGAATGTGAAAAACACTACATAAAGAAATTCCACCTTTGATTTTGTTGGTAGAACAATGCAATGATTTATAAGCATCAGCAGATAACCTCAGTGACTCATTGTGCTCTTCTTTCTTGGGAGTAACCTATTCTGGGACATTAAGATTTTATTCACAGATCACAAGGCTGCATTTTTATTTCCTTGATCCATAGACCTATCATATAAAACACAACAGCCAGCCTGCTCAGTACTTTAAATGCAGCCTCCCACTGGCATCTCTGCAATCATTGAATGTGTGGCTCCTTTAAGGCAGACCCCAGGTTAGGCTGGTGACAGGTTTATTGTTCCTAACCCTCTGGCTGCCTACAGAATCACTAATATTTAACAAAGGAATTCCCAGATTTCAGTATTGATGTGTATCATTAAAGGGGGAACTAGAAATTGTAGACATTTGTTATATTCCTATGGATGCAGATATAATCCTGACTCTGACACTGAAAGTCACCTTAAAGCAAAAGCTAAAAGGCCTTCCTGTTTTCTAAAAGTAGAAATGTCTGTAAATAAGATTGTGGTTTATTAAACTGAATAGTTATGAGAATTATTCTAAGGGTTGAGAGTGTGGCTCAGCGGTACAGTGGTACAGCACTTGCCAAGGCACTGGGTTCCATGCCCAGCACCACACACACACACACACACACACACACACAACACTCTAGGAAAATGAAGTCAAATAAAATGAGACATTGTAGATAGAAAGAGGCAAAAAACTTGATGGTAATGTGGGGAGACAAAAATTTGAGATGACTTCTAGGTTAATTATTGCTCACAAGACTGTTCCTGTAGTGGCTGCAGCGTCTTTTTCTGTGACTCATGGTTGGTATTTTGGGATCATTTGATGACAGTCTCAATCATGGAGCAGACTAAACAATTAAGGGAGTGACAGGGGGCCCCACATAACTTAAAATGTAGAGGGCAGGTTAGAAAGAGAAAACATTTTAAAAGAGAAGGTGAAGAATTTATAAGGAAAGGTACAGATCTGCTGCTAGAAAAGCATGCAAATCCTATGGTGAACAACAGTGTTGAGTTTGTCTTCACCACCAAGAGGTTCATTCAGCTGGCGAGGCTTACCTTCTCTAGGTGCCCACTGCAGGACCTTGCTGGATGGCAGAATGATGTCTCCTCATGGTCCAGTCTAGGGGTGAGATATTTCATTAACTGATCAACCACAAATATTGGGCAGATAAAGAATTGCAGTAACTCTGTTTATATCCTTCCTGGTGTGGATTCCCTTTCCCAGGAGCCTCTTTCCTAATGATCATTGTGCCCCCTTTTTTCAGCATGAGGTATCAGGCACTATTCATTATACTTTCTTTTTTAAATCAGATTTTATCGATATATAGATATACGTATATAATGATCACATTCATCATAGAGAATTTGTGCCTGTATATGATGTTACTTAATTCTTTTTATTTGTTATACTTTAAAGGTTATGTTATGGACCAGATTATGCCCCCAGTCTCAAAATCACTATCTTGATGGTCTTTTTCCCAAATGTGACTGTATTTGAACTTTGAGGAAATAATAAGGATAGGATCCTAACCCAGTAAGACTGATGTCCTTGTAAGAAGAGAAAGAATTGCTTTTTAATTTGTGAAGACACTTTAGAGAGAAACATAACAAACTACTATCTGTAACTGCTCGTGGGGTTCTGGTGGGACCTGATGAATGGGAAAGAGGCAAGGAAGACTTTTTGCTGGGTGCTTCAGTTTTTCCCACATTGCAGGGAGAGCTGCAACAGAGATACTCATTGTCACTTTTGAGCTCTTGGTGTTTTCTATATACTCAGTTTGATTTAACTTTCTTCCTTTATACAATCATGATATATAATTGTATTAGCTTTATGTTACTACAATGAAGTACCCGAGGCAGTTAACTTACAAACGAAAAAGATTTGTTTAGCATATGATTCTGGAAGTTTCAGTCAAAAAATTGGGCAACCGTTTTGCTTTTGACCTCTGGTTAGGATGGCACATCATAGTGGGAAGTCTGGTGGAGAAAAACCACTTCCACCATGGTCCAGGAAGCAGAGTGAAAGAGATGGTGAGAGGGGTGCCAAAATACCATGTAAGACTGTGCTCCCTTCTAAAGATCCATAGCACCAAGTCGGGCGTGTTGGTGCACGCCTTTAATCCCAGCACTTGGGAGGCTGAGGTAGGTGGAGCGTTGTGAGTTTGAGGCTGGCTTGGGCTACAATGCGAGCGCAAGGCCCGCCTGAGCTACACAGTGCGACCCTGCCTCAAAAAACCAGGGCTGGGAGTTTGGCTCAGTGGCTTAACCTCCTGTCTGGCACGTGTGAGGCTGTGAGTTCAATCCCTGGTGCTGCAAAAAAAAAAAAAAAAAAGATCCATAGCACCTCCCAAGAACACTCTGGGAATAAACTCTATCACAGACTTTTGGAGAATACTCATCCAAAACACAGTAGTAATACAAGCAGATAAGTGTTTAATACACATGTACATAGTTCAAAAACAGTTACAGAGATCACCTGGGTTCTGCTCATATGGTTTGTAGCATTTAGGGAATTTGGGATAAATATTTTACAGATATGAA
>RJWM01042496.1:0-14299 GCA_004363535.1 Dasyprocta punctata | reverse complement strand
ATGACATTGGCCAGGCCGGACTCCCGGGCGACACTCCTTACAGCAGGCCGACGGCTTGCTGACTGTCGTGGGCCACTGTCCTGGCGGCAGTTCTTAGATGCTTTTAGAGAAGAGCATTGTAGCCAGGCAATAGATTTCGAGTCAATAAGCATCCATTGAGCACCTGGCTCTGTGCGGAGTGCTTCTGAAATACATTCTCTGGTAGATACTAACCTAATAGGGTTTGGTTTCATTGGGCCTGACTTTCACAAGGACCCTATGACAAAGGACTGATTATTTTCGTTTTGGAGGCCGAGAATAGTCCTTCTGGTACTAACTCAAGAAGTAGCGAGCCAGCGTTCCAGTCTCGACACTGACTCCAAGCACAGTATTATTTCTACCATCGCAGAACAAAATGTTTGAGGCCAAAAAGGCAGATTATGCTAATTCGGTTTCCTTAAGACAAAATTTTCTCTGGCCTGCATCCAGGTGCATCGTCTACAAAAACCAAGCTGGAGCCATCAGCCTCAGGCAGGGCCCACCGGGTCAGACGAAAGCCGCTGGTACTGGGGTAGCCCTGTGTTCCGGCCCCAAATCGCCTCCCCCTGACCTCTCGCCCTTTCTCCCAGGAGCCGCCCAGAGCGCACTGTCTACACAAGCCACCGTCGCTCGGTCCCCACTCATTCTTCAGTGTCCTGAAGTCCGGGTTTTCATCCCCACCAGTATTAGTAGAGATCATGATTTTCCTCTCTTCTTTTAAGGAAGGAAAGCAGCTCCTCTTTTTTTTTTTTTTTTTTTTTTTTTTCGTTGGTACTGGGGATCGTACTTACAACCTTGCGCCTTCCAGGCAGGTGTTTACTCCACTGACTTAAATCCCCAGCCCTATTCTTGGAGACAGAGTCTCACTGTGCAGTTCAGGCCAGCCTTGAACTCACTTTGTAGCCCAGGCTGGTTTCGAACTCACAGCAATCCTCCTGCCTCAGCCTCCTGAGTGCTGGGATCACAGGTGTGTGCCACCACGCCCAGTTCCAGGGAAGCACCTCTTCCCCCTGTCCCCAGAACGGAGAACCGCAGAGAAGGGAGCTCCATGGGGCCCTCCCTGGAAGGACAGCGCCATCCCGCTGGCGCACGGGGAGCCCGAGCCTGCTCCTGACTCCTCCTCCCGCTGCCAGCCTGAGCCGATCGCCCTTGCTTACTTCCAGCTGGGCCTGCTCCACTCTGCAAACCAAGTGAACCGCATTTGGGTGGACCCTAAAGGAGAGGGAAGGACGCAGGCCACAGCCGGGCCGCACATCTGTGCCTCCGCTGGCTTTGCCTCCGGGTTTTGCACTGATTTCACCACTGTTTCCACAGACCGGAAAGGCAGAGACACCGTTAGCTGGTTCCCGCAAACCGACTGCTGTCGCCTGCCATCACTGTTCCCAAGGAAGTCACCTGTGGCTTCCTGATTGGTTCCCGCGTCCCTGGCTCACCTGCTACCTCAGGGTGCTTGATGATGAGGACCGCGCCATCTGTCTGGAAACTTCTGTCCTGCATTTTCCTTCCTGCTTGGATTTTCCTCGATGACTTTTACCCGCCCCTCCTCCCCCTCCCCCTCCCCATCCTCCTCCTTCTCCCCTTCCCCTTTGCGTTGTGGATTCTTAGCTCGCACAGCTACGTCCCCTCCTCAGCCTGTGGGTGGCCCTCCAGCCGCCCCACGCGTTTCTGTGCTCTTCCCTACCACCCTGGCCTGATGGACGCTCTTACCCCGCCCCTGCCCTGCAGCCTGGGGTGCGACTTCTACTCCACGGCTCCAGCCTGAGCTTCAGGAATACTGCGAACAGCACGGTTTCAAACACGTCTAAAGCAAGCTCACCACCATCACTGGTGATCAGCCCCTCCCGTTTCCACAGCTTCCACATCCTGACGCTGGGGGTCTGCAGCCTGACGTGTGTCCTTCTGTCTTCTCCCTCGGCGGTGCACTGAGGCCAGCTTCCGTCTGGCCCATTTTGCCTTATAAATATCTTAATTCTCTTGTCTTATCCCTGCTGGTGATCCGCCGTTATTTAAAACCCCGTCATTCACCTGAATTACTGCTCTAGGTGGCTGTCGTCTGTGCCCTCCCCTCTAATAGATCATGCGGGCAGGCACGCTACGGTCTTACTGAGAAAATGTGAGACCATGAATTCAGGCCGGGGCTGTGGACGGCTAACAGTGGTAGGATACGGCTCTGCTCTTAGCATGTGCCACCAGCCCTCGAGACATCGCCCTCAAACTGCTACCTCACCCTTTACCCTAGAGCAAAACCTTTTTCCTAATCTCTACACATATTATGCCTCTCATTTCTTTTGTTTTGTTGTTTTTTGAGACAGGGTCTTGTGGTGTAGTTCAGACTGGCCTTGAACTCACTATGTAGCCCAGGCTGGACTTGTGCTTGTAGAGATCCTCCTGACTCATCCTCCCAAGTGCTAGGACTACAGGCACACACCCTCACACCTGGCGTATGCTGCCTGTCTCGTCTCCTTGCCCTGATAATGCAAGCTTTGGTCGGTAGTTTCCTCCTTTGGAAAGCTTTCTTGGGGTGCCCTGGGCAGGGTTTGGGGCCAAGTTCTCTTCCTCCTGCCCCCCTGGGTCCGCCCCCATCACAGCATTCGTCACGCTGTCCTGCCCTTACCTGCCTGGCACCCAGAATAACAGGGACAGCCTGTCACTCACTCATCTCCGATACCGCAAAGGGCCTGAGAGTGAGGACTTCACAGGTCTAAGAGAAGCACACCGAGCAATAGGATGGGATGTGTAGAATAACGCATCTCAGTGGGATCGGTGAACTGATTGGCCAAATGTAAGGCCACTGTCTGTCCAGTCTTGGGGCGTGGCCAGCAGAGGAGACTGAGTCCAGGAATCTGGTGTAAAGACATCCGTCCACGCCCCCTGCCTCTCTCCACCGTCTCCCGTGCCACCCCCACCTGCAGACCCGTCCCGGGGGACTAGGAAGGCTCAGGGCTCCCAACCCTTGGGTGATGAGATGGAGCACAAGCTCGCACTTTCCAGGTAAGCCTGCTTCCTGAAGTGCTGCAGGGTGAAGGAGAGACCCTGCCACGGCTGCCTGAGTGCGGCAGGCTGAGGCTGGTCCTCCGCATCCTAACGCGTCCCCCAGGGGCTCCTGGGGTCAGCCGGCCCAGAGCCCCGGCTTCTCCAGTTTCCACCGAGACTCCCCTACCTCAGGCCTCAAAGCTGCCCTGCAGGACGCAAGGAGAATTCTCAGCCCCTGGCTGCTGGCGCTCTCTCGCCTTCTAGCCTGGCCTTAGCGCCCTTGGCTTCCTGTCCTGTCTGCATACAGTGCTCTGTACTGAACATGCTCCCACAGTTTGCATTTCCTTTCGTTCTTCCGAGGGTCTCGTCAGCCAGTGCTCACAGCCTCGTCAGCGGTGGGGAGCCTGTGACACGAGTGTTGGGACAGGCGTGCAGAGCCCTCCCTGGTGAGTTGAGTCGTCCCAGCAGCTGAGCATTGGATAACAGGTTTTTTCTTTTTTTCTAAATTGAAACCTCAGTATTTGCGACAAGTACACGGGTTTGGGTTGTGATTTGGGCACTCGGTCTCTAAAAGTTTCTCATCCCTGTCCTGGGTTGTATGTCTATGCCAGAGGAACAGACAGACTTGAACGTGGTCCACTCCGTCCCAGAGGCTGCTCCTTCCTGGTGCTCACGGCGGGAAGGAAGTTTAGGAAAGGACCCACACACACCTCTCACTCACGAACGCGGGCGAAGAAACACCAGCGTTTACTACTCTTACACATTAGAGGTTTCTGCATTTCTATAGGAGTTCTCGTTTTACAAAATAATTTCTCATTTGATAGTATGTTGTCTGGTTCCAACGACACCGAAATGAGGAAAGTACAGACATGTGCTCCTTTCCTCTCCGCAGCACCCAGTGCACCTGCGCATTTCCTGGATTCCCTTTCCATGAGAGCCCCATGCGCTCTACACCAATGTGACTCGTTAGGGTCACAGACACTGTCCAAGCTGGACCAGTCGGGCTTTCCACAAGGCTTTCTGCTAGAATTCTTGGAAAGATTTGTTTCCGTCAGAAATAAACTGAATCTAGGGTTCCTGTGAGGTAGGATTTCTGCCATTTTTTCCCCTTCATGCCAAAAAATCCTGAGGACGCAGTGCAGACTCGATGATTCTGATTAAACTCCATGATCTGGTCTTGCCTGATTTTGTATTTTTCTTGAGTTTGAATGATGTGAGATAAACTCCTTTTTCCTTTAGCTTATATTGGATTTCTCTCATGTGCACCCAAAGTATTTTGATTTCTAGCAGATAAATCCCTGTGACTAGTAAATCTATAAAGTTTTCATAGTTTAAAAGTAGAGTAAATGAAGTTGAAAAATAATTCTTCTTTTGAAATACATATATATAAAAGCAGCTGGGTCCAAGACTTACAGACTTTCCCACTGCATCGCGCATCACCCAGTCCGCTTCAGACCCGTGACCTTGAAACCGAGCCCTCTCAGGCTTCTCAGTCAGCCGAGTTGGCCCGGACCCAGCATTGATTCACTCCTCTCATTTGTCCATTAGCAAAACTGTGCCGTTACTGACTGGTTCACAATTTGGCTACTCCTCATCAAGGACTCAGACCTGAGCAGCAAGGTGGATGCTGTTTATATCTGGTCCTTGCTGGACATTCAAGAGCTGCTGATCTGCGTCTGCGTGCAGACCAGGCCGTTCATTCACGTTTCCTCTGCGTCTCTGCTGCCTGTGGATCTATGGCCCCCAAGGACCTTGTGGACCAAAGGTGGTGAGTTTCACAGCTTTAGAGGTAACTCATTTAAAGGCAGGCAAGAGCTGGACAGCTAAGTTTAGGCCTATGTTGGAAACACTCATTTCCAACTCAAGTTCAGGGCTATTCTCACTTAGGATCCTAGAGAGGAATTCTTTTGGAAAGTGGACGTTGCAGTTCAAATATCTGCAAAAACAGAGCTGGGTCTTTCCCTCAAAGCCCTGAGGTCTCCCTGTCATTAATCCAAGCAGAAGTTGCCGCTCGAAAGCAGGGCTCTGGCATCCTGAGCTTTCTAAGGCCTCAGTGCTGAACCACTTGTAGCACCGCCCTCATCTTTGAACACTCCTCATTCCATTCTTTTTCATCCTTACATTCCCTAAGTAATAGATGCATCCTCATCTACTAAGGCAAAGAGGGCTATCCTAGACCTTCAGGTGCGCCCTTGCTGATTGCCTTTGTGCTGCAGGTCATGCCTTAGCCTAGCAACTGATGATCAAGCAATTACTCCTGTCCAGGCTCTGAGGTTTCCTCCCGAGTGGGGATTTGGATTGTAAATTGGAGTCTGGAATTTGGAAGCCGGGTTGTGGCTCTGGCTTTCCAGCCAATTCCAGTCCAGATCCTTACATCTCTCCATGTTCCTCGGAGAAGCATTTTTCTTACTAACCACCACAGCCTGCATCTTATTCTTCCTAGGAGGGAAGAACTCCTGAACGTTAGCCTGAACAATAACCATGGTGATGAGAACAGAAATATGTGCTTCCACGCGCACATTACACAGTGGAGCCTGCAAAAGTATTTCACCTTTATTCTCCCAGCTGACTCTCAAAACCACCTACCAGGAGCAGACTTCATGCTCCTTTTTCATATAAGAGGGGACTGAAGTCTGTAGGGCTCAAGTCTGCGGTTCCTTAACTCGCTAGCCCCGAGGTGCAGGATGCAGCCTTCGGCAGCGGAGACACAAACGTCCTGTGTATGAATATCAGCTGGTTGTCACTCCATGACGGAGCCACGGGGGCTCGGGGGCATCAGCTGTGCGGGGGTCTGGGGCTGGCAGGGCTAGAAGCGGTGGAGCATGAGCTGGCCCTCGGAGAACGACTAGCGAAGAGTGAGGAAGGGGCCAAGAAACTGGAGAGGGAGCAGCGGATCACCTCAGGCTTCGAGGTAGTCAGGAGGAAGGCTGAGCACCCAGTGGGTGACCTGGTATTCTGAGACCTGATCACCGAGGGCCCGGATGGAGACAATGGAGAGGGTCAGGAGAGCCGCAGGGCTCTGGGAGCTGCCGCTCCTCCCCGAGAGCTCGCAGCCGGCAGCGGAGACTCCTCCTCCCTCGCTGTCCCTTCCCGTGCCGAGCCTCCTCGTCCGGCTCCCATCACCTGCCCCATCCCTCTTTCCTCCCAGACTCTTCTTTAGTTCAGGGTCTCTCACCCTGACGGATGCAATCATATTCAGCTTCCCTTCCCTCCTCTCACCTTCCTTACCCAGGGCTCCAGGATGAACTGCCTGCCCCCTCCCTGAGTCTACACTGCGGGTCACACAGCAGGGAGGACAGCGGTCCACTTACACTTCACATCATTCTGCCTAGGATAACATTGTATCTCAGTGTACAATTTCCAGTTTACCTTGATGGCCCGTGGAAGCCCACAGCCTCTGTGGATCTGGCTTCAACCGTGCCTCTCCACTCTCATCTTCTGACTGTCAACCGCCTCACTGACCACCCAAGGATCATGTGGTCTCTCTCAATGGCCCAGGCCTCTGTGCTTTGGTGCACAGGTGTTGACTGTGGTTTATTCCCGTTCTCCTCCTCTCCTTTCTTCCCTCTATGGGACCAGTTAGATGTCTGTCTGCTGGTCTTGTGCTGAGGCATAAAGACCCAGCTCAAAATCTCCCTTCCCTGGGAGGCCTCCCGATCATTCTACAGACTCAACTGCTCTCCCTACGCCAGCACTCTAACCAGTGTTCACCGCTCCGATGGGAGGTCGTCTTGCCTAATGATGATTTCCTAACTTGATTTTATAACTGTCCGCTCTGTTACGTGGTGCATCCTGCTGAACGGCAGGATTGATCACGAGGGACACGTTTTACATCACACAAGGCAGCAGCGTCAGTGTCAGTTCATGGAAACAGAATAAGCTATGTGAATGAATATAGAAAAAATATACAGGCAGCTGGAGCATTAGCACGCAAGGACAAGGTCTTCTGATCACACAGTGAGAGCAGATGTGCACACGGAGGGACTCTGCCCCTGCCAGGATGTAACAAAGCTGCGTCCTGGTGACAAACCCCACCCCGCGATGCTGATAGAGCCCCGTCCACGTGCTGATGGAACACATCATAGCCAGACGCACAGCCGACTGCTGGCGAACTTTGTTTGGGACTAGAAAGGCAATGCCATGAGCTTCAGGGGTTTCCATGCCACCGGTGAGCGAGCCAGCAGCGCGCAGGCGGGAGGGCCATCGGGCTCGCGCAACTCCTCCCCCTTGCCGTCCTAAACGTCTGGGTCAGAACCACTGCGGGCTTCGTCAGTTTTTTCTCTCAGTGCCCTGCTCTTAGGCAGTAGCATTGTGGTCTCTCAGCAGAGAGACTGAGAGCTACGTGGGTGAAAACCCTAATGTGCACATCTGTAACTCCGCTCAAGCCTAGCTCAGAATCAGAGCTTATTAAGTTTGAAAATTAGCCTGGTTGAATGACAGCTACCGTCAGGAAGGATGGTATCAAATGTCTTGAGACAGACATTAAAAGGGATTTACTTTTTATAGAACTCTACTAATTGTCAAGGGCATACGAAATGCTTTTCAGCTACTGATTTATTTATCCTCATTTAAGGTTTGACAGTAATCTCCACAGGCTGGGTCCTAGCATTTCTATTTCCTCATTCCTGTGAGAAAATTGAGGGTCTCAAAGGTTTTATAACTTGCTAAAGGCCATGAAAACAACCAGTGGCAGTGCTAGCATTCAATAGCCACAGAGTTCACTGGATCACAGTAATAAAATCAGGAAAGAGAAAAGTAAACTTGGGGAGGAGCTGTAACCTGATGATGAAGAGAAGCCAGGGTACAGGTCCCATTCTGTCTGCCTCACCTACCACGTCTCAAGTTGAGTAGGAGTCACCCACGAAAAGGAACACAGCTGACACCAAGCTGCTTGAACTCAGAATAGAAATTTGAGGTTTTCTGTCACATGCGCACAGACACATACAGAACCAACAACAGAGAGAAAATGGGTCACGGTGATGCTACAGGCTATGCTCTTAGTGGTTCGAAGAGCAGGTGCTGGGGCCTGGAAGACCCAGGTTGAAACAGAACCTCTGCTATTCCCTGCTCTGCGGGCCTGGTGGTTATTTCACTCCTCTGAGCCTGTCTTACTGGTGAAGGGATATAGTGATAACTCCTTCCCAGATTGGCAGACAGATTCAAGCCTGAAAAGCTCACACATAACATCATGATGTGTACTACGCAGCCCAGCAAATGTTCAATTCAAGCTATTTTTATTATATTGTATTCAAATTGTCCATTAATATCCACAGCAGACACAAGAAAGAAATGCTTAGGAAATGTTAATGAAACATCAAGATTCAAAATTCCAAGCCTTGGAATGATCACAACTGTGCGGCACAGAGAATAAAAAAGACTAAAGAGATGTGTGTCAGAACTGTTCACCAACTGCTTCGGCGTGGTTGCTTCTTTCCCTCTTCTGTATTTTCTAAATCTGTGACCACAAGGAAACATTTCACTAATGGGAAAATTTGATTTGGTATTTTTCCTGTGGCTCAATGCTTATGTTACCTTGGTCCTGGATCCTTGTATTACCTTGAGATGACTAGGAAAATTTGCAGAGCTTTTGTGAGCACAATACCAGGTGATGGAGAGTCAGCGAATTTGCTTTGCAAGCTTCACTGAGCTCTGCCAGGGTGACCCTGCTACTGAGGCTCAGGAGATGCTGGACAGGCCCAGGACAGAGCTTCCCAGGGCTCCCCAAGGCCGGCGCCTGCACATTCATCTCTGTGCTCCATTCTGTGAGGGAACAGAGAAGCCCCAGGCGAGGCCAGGCTGGCTGAACGCCACATCCTGCTCCTGACTCTGGTGAATCTGGAAGGAGCCAGGCCCCGGAGCAGCACCAGTCCTGCTGGATCAGCACCGCTGGCGAGAGCAGCCATTAATTAGGCAGAGATTAGCTTAAGTGCAGTAGTTAGTTAATTACAAGTTTGATGCAGAACTCCCTGTGTCACAGCACGAAGCCCGGAAGCTGAGCCAGGACAGCGGGAAGACTTCCAGGCGCACTGCAGAAGCACCGAGAGGAAACTAATATGAACAGAAGCGTGGGGCGGAGCGGTCTCTGCTGGATTCCAGTCCGGGTCTGGTTCGGGTTAAATCCTCAGCAGCGCTTCAGAGATGGCGTTTGTTGCAGAGGAAGGTTATGGGAGGAAGTGATGTCAGACGCGGACTCTGAGGGCTCAGCAGAAGACAGCCAGGTGGGAGGGTTCAAAGGATTTTGAGAGCACAGGGTTCAGGCACTGAGATGTAAAAGAGGAAAAGGGGAAACAGAACAGCGGGTAAGTCAGAGACGTGGAAGATCGCGGGCAGTGCGAGGAGGCACTGACTGGGGAGTCCTGGCTCGGAAGGAAGAAGGAGAGAAGACTGGCGAGGCCGAACGTTCAGAAGAGCAAGAGTGATGCGATCAAGGCCCAGCCTCAGGAGGAGGAGAGAGGGCAGGGAGTTTTCAGGGAAGACACAGTCGCCCACCTGGCAGTGGAACACGATCAACGCCCAGCCTCAGGAGGAGGAGAGCGGGCAGGGAGTTTTCAGGGAAGACACAGTCGCCCACCCGGCAGTGGAACACGATCAACGCCCAGCCTCAGGAGGAGGAGAGCGGGCAGGGAGTTTTCAGGGAAGACACAGTCGCCACCCGGCAGTGGAACACATCGTTCCTCCCTGCTCGTCTAGCTCATCGTCGTGCTCATTCTCCCACAAATACAAACTGAGCGTCCACCGCTGCACAGAGCGGGAAGGGAGGACCGCGGAGGCTCAGAGCGCGCAGCGACAGAGCTGGCGCGAAACTGTGGGCCGACAGCACGGAAACCAGGGGAAAACGGGGTGCCAGCAGAGATTCGACGATGAATAGGAGACTTAAATCTGGTTTGGAAGGAAGAACTGAGTTCCACAAAGCCAAAAACAAGCGCGTCTCGAGAGGAGAGAGGAGCGAGCAGCTTCTGTCCGGTGCAGAGGGAAGGCCCCAGCAGGCCAGGGCGTGGGGGGACACGGCCGCGGAAGGAGCGGGGAGCTGAGGGCGAAGGCGCCGGGAATCGTCCCTGACTTAGGACTGGAAAATAATGCTGGCTTTTTATCTGTTTGCTTGTTTTGCTGTGTTTTTCTGAAACAAGGTCTCACCATGTATTTCAGACTGCTCTTGAACTCACTCCATAGCCCAGGCTGGCCTTGAACTTGCAATGGACCTCCCGTCTCAGCCTCCTGAGTGCTAGGATTATGCACTACCATGCCCGGCTAGAAACGAATTCTGTGAACCAGTAGTCACCATAAACTTTTGATCATGAGTGCTATGCTATCAGTTAGTTATTTTCAGTATAGATTGCCAACACCCATTTGTTCATTATTCAACAAAACACTACTAAACATTCATTAGATAAAACACTATTTCTTATATCCATAGATCAGGTTAGACTCTCCTCTGCCTAAGTATGAAGAGTCCCTAATGCTTACCATATTTTCCTATTCTATGTATGCATACATATTTTCATATTTATATATTCATATTATTTTTATATATTACATTTATACATTGCATATGATATACTCAATATATATTAATTATTCATATTTTACGTATACACATTTTCATATTTTGTATATATTTTATATACCTGCACATGGGTTTATTTCTGGGCTTTCTAACTTGTTCCATTGGTTAGCATGTCTTTTTCTGTGAGTACCATGTTATTATGATTACAAAAGCCTTATGACATATTTTGAAATCATATAGTGCGATGCCTCTAGCTTTGTTCTTTTCATTCAAGATTAGTTTAGTTATTCAAGGTCTTTCCTGTTGCTGTACAAATTTTAGAGTTGTGTGTTCTATTTCTATGAAAAATGTAAATTTAGATCAGGACTGCACTGAATCTGTAGGCTGCTTTTGGGTGGCATGGACACCTCAATCACATTAATTCTCCCAATCCATGAACAAGAGATGATACCTCTATTTATTTGTGTTTTCTTCAATTTCTTTCACTGTGTTTTAGTTTGTAGTGCACATATCTTCTGCCTTCCAGGTTAAAGTTACTGCCAAGTGTTTTATTTTTTGATGTTGCTGTGCACTGGATTATTTTCTTAATTTTAAAAATAGTTTGTTAGTATAAGGAAATATGACTGATTTTTGTAGATTGATTTTGTAACCTGCTGCTTTGCTGAATTTTTGTACCAGTTCCAACATTTTGTAAGATATTGCACATCTTAAAATTGTTAAGAGAATGGATGTTAACATTCTCATCACAAATAAGTGGGTGTGCCAGTTCATCTTAATTGTCAAGTTGACTGGACTGAGAGACTCCTGAGGAGACTCGTTAGTGGATCACCCTCTGACGTTCATAGCCGAATGTGCAGGCAGCAGATGGGGTCCAGTTGGGGGAGGGTGGTCACGGAGCTGTGCCTTTGGGGGTGCATCTCTCTCTGGGGTTCTCCCCTGGGCTCAGCTCCCAGCCCCACAAGGTGAGCCGCTTTGGTCCTCCTAGCCTTTCTGCCGTGATGGGCCTGTCCTGGAGCCAGAGGACCATGGACTGAGCCTTTCAACTCTGAGCCAAGGAACCTCCCCTCCTACAATTTTTGGGTGCTGAATGTTTCGTCCCAACAACGGGAAGACTAATCAATATAATGGATGGGGTGATGGGTATGTTAATTGGCTTGAATGAATCATTTTTCAATGTACGCATAGATGAAAACACTGCATTTACCCCATACACACAATCATTTGTCAATTACAAATAAACACAAAATATGTAAATATGCAACCATATTTTATGTACATATATAATATGTATATATAAGTAATTATATACGGATGGGATATAAATCATCAAGAGCGTCCTCTGGACTACCAGCACCACTGTTGGTATGAATTTTTCTCTTCCCTCGGAATTTAGAAACCAGTTTGTGACTCACTTCCAGCCACACAGCCTCCTCCTGCTTGAGCCCCTCCTCCTGGTGTCTCCTTGACATTGGGCGTGACCATCCCTGCTTCGGGTCCCTGACGTCATGAACCTTGAGTCACTGTGCAGTGGCTTTGTGTCCTGTGCCTCTTCTCCTTGTGATAGAGTTTTACACTCTAGGAAAACATTCTGGCTCCTGAACACTTACTCAGCCAAGCTGCACCTGCGGTGACACAGTCACTGCCACGAGAAGATGACTGCGGTCACCAGGCCACAGCCGGGCAGCTGAGGCAGCGGGGCTGAGCTGCTGCCCAAGGGTGCCTGCCGCACAGGGGACCCAGGTAGGCTAAGGAAGCGAGGGCCGGGAAGCTCCTTCACACGGCTCACTGCTGGATGACAAAGAGCACGAGTCCAGCGAGCACTCAGCCAGGCCTGGAGGTGCCGTGACCACCGCTTTCACAGATAAGGAAACTGAAGCTCGAAGGTGTTAGGCAGCTCTTGCAGAACGCAGAGCTGGTGAGAGGTTGGGTTGAATTTAGAACCCAGAGGACCTGTGCCAACGCCCACACCCACAGCTCCTTGGCCGCAGGCGTCCCTCACGGTCACCTGAGCCTCCTACAGGAGGTTCTGACACCTGGAGTGGTATGACAGGTGAGCCACTTGCTCCCCTTCTTGGTCTCCTTGCCATCCATGAGGGATTCTTGCGGGCTCCAGGCGCTCAGCTGCATTTGAAAAGGCATTATCTTACCTGATCACTTTCCTAAAGAGATAGAATTTTCACTCAGTCTTCAAAAGGGGGGTGCCTCGTCACCCGTGGGCCCATTGAAAGACGTTAAATGATTTTCCTGGCGTCACCTAGCTGATAAGAGGGAGAGCGATGCTGAGGCGTAGGCAGCCCCCGTGCCCAAGCCCATTGTCCACGGGACCCCGGGACTTGTCCCTGTCCTTCTGAGAAGGGGCACAGGGCCACTCCTGCTACATGGGCTGCCCGTCCCTGAGCTGCCCGGGCTCACAGAGAAGGCCCTGCTGGTTGTGTTCATGGTGCAGGTGACACCGTCCCCGGATGCCTGGGCAGTGAGGTGGCAGCTCCAGTCTCCTGGGGGGAAGACCTGGCTCCCGAAGGAGGATTCACGGCTCTGAGACTCAGCACTCTCACCCAGCCTCCTCCTCTCCATTCGTCTTCCCCAGGGAGTGCAAGGCTTGTAAATTCACAGAGCTTATGATTAAGCTCTAGGAGCCAGTCCTGTCCCCATTCATCACACACACGCACACACATGCACACATACACTCACGTGCCCACACCCATATCTCTTAAATAAAACTCAGGGGCTTTCTCCGCTTACGGTACTGGTCCCTGGTGTGGACTCACAGCCAGGACGCTGTGTTCCAACACTGTCCTGGATGCTTACTGCATGATCTAAAGTCATTTTGCTGCATGTCACAGTTTCACTGGAGCTTCCTAAGTTGTTCTGAGGATAAAATTACCAGAAGTAAAGAACTTAAGCTGTTCTTGCAGCACATCAATGTCCACATGGCGTTAGATGCTCTACGATATCATTGGAACAGATTCTTGGGGTGTGTGACTGGTGACCAGTGTCATCACCATTTGGCCTCTACTTACGTTGTGTCTGCTAATATCTCTTGGGGTGAGCAAGCTACACGGTCAAGTTCAACATCAGTGCAATAGAAAACCTTGCTCTTCCTACACGGGGCAGGAGCTAAACCTCTAGCAGAAATAACTACACTCCAGTGCTTCCTTTGCCATTATCTTGTCTGTTGGGGGAGGTAGCTCCTCAGTGACCAGCTTCCACTGACAGGCACGGTCTGCTTCCCACTTCTGCCAGCTCTGCCTTGGTGTCCGGTGACACCACTCTGCTCTTCGTCCCTCCAGCCTAACAAAGCACCTTCCTGCAGTCCCCAGCTCCTACTTGCCCCACAACTCCCTTTCCAGTGGGCGTTCACTCACCTTCACAAAGTACGGAGTGAGATACGGGGAAACGTTAATCTCATTTTCATCCCAACCTTGAGTCCTTTTTCTTAGAGTTGTCACATCAACAGTTCCTTTGCATTTCATGCAAAGCATTTCCCAGAACTCGTCACAGTCCTAGGAAGCAGGGAACATTTTTCCGAGCAGCAGGTGAGAAAACTGCTCATTCTACAGCTCTGGGAAAGGTGTCATATCTTAACCTGGACATCTTACGACATAAAATTCTAATAGGACCTGTGTCTAAGATTAATGTTCAGAGACAACACATGTAAAATGCTTAACATAATGCATGGAATATTTTAAACATCTGGTAAATAAGAGTCACAATAACATTGACAATACAAAAAACATTTTAAAAAACAGAATAACATTGATAATACTACTCTAAAATAGTAATCATCATTACTACTTCTTAAAG
>RJWM01042495.1:0-14334 GCA_004363535.1 Dasyprocta punctata | reverse complement strand
CTTCAAAACCAGGTATTACTTTCATTGCTCTGTTCTGAGGGATTCTAACCTATTTTAGTATGATTGTGTTACAACAGATGATATAGGCATCTGCCTTGAAACTAACATGAGGCATCATAGAAATCAATGCTACATTACTATGTATTCCCCCCATTATCTTATCTGTTATTGGTTTTTCAGTACTATCTCATTTGACTATGTTTGGCCAATTGGTAAGGACATTTAGTTTGTAGACAATAAGAGGTACTACAAGGGGAACCGAGGAAGGAAGGTATGAAAAAAAAAGACATAGTTTCATATAAGGGTATCTGTAAGATAGTTTAAAAGTCTATACTATGAAATGCATTAACTGGTGAGAGAGAACAGTCGATATTCATAAGACCAGATCAATCCTACATGTCTTTACCTGTCAATCTGAACAGCCCCCTTAAAGGCAATAATATACAATGTTGCAACCACTGTAAAATTCCAACCATCTACAGTACTAAACCTACAATTTTACAGTATCAGATATGTTGTTGTTGTTTGCTGATCTCTTTAGTTTTTTGTTTCTTTTATGTATGACCATACTTTTATGCTTTACTGGTTTCACTCCGAACTATTTCACTTGGTTATATTAGATCTGATGTTATGGGTAGTTATTTCAAGGATAACAAGCGGTATTCTAAGGGGAAAAGAAGGAAGTAAGAGAAAAGGAAAAAGACATAAATTTATAAACATGCATAAATAAGACAGTTAAAAAAACGTATTGCTAAATACAATATGTATTGAAAAAGAAAAGTTAATATACCTGAATTGATGAATCTTACATGTCTATATCTGTCAATATCCCCAAACCCTAGGAAGGTAACAATATGCAATATTGTAACTACTGCCAAACTTCAACCACCTCAGTGTGTAAACCTACAATGTTATTGTATCAGATCTGTTGTTGTTGTCTGTCTTTTTTTGACTTTTATTTCTAGCTTCTGTATCTATTTTCTCTTAAATAAAAAAAAAGCAAAAGAGAGAGAACCATATTGGGCCTCAAAGACAGGACAGAAGAGAATCCCCTGTATTTGCTACATTGCCTGCTGTCACCTCCCATAGAGATGCTCGGGTTGCTGCCCAGAGGCCTGTAAGATCTACTAAACAATACTAGCAAAAATTTGGTTGATGTTCCTTGGATGCTATCAATTTAGCCAGACCTCCGAGACAGCAGGTTGTTGACGGGGGGGGGAGTGTATTTGTCCCTGATTCCAAGCCCATGCGCTGGTGCCCCTCTGGCCCAGTGGGCCGGGCCTCAGAAGGGGCCCTTCTTGTTCTCCTCCAGGGTCCTGAGGTCAGGACCCCGGAAGGCAGTTCATTTGCATCTTGATCGGTGCCTGAGCAGCTCGGGCCCCACAAGGGGCCCTTCTCGTTCTCCCCCAGGGTCCCGAGGTCAGGACCCTGGAAGGCAGTTCATGTTAATTCCTAGATTTTTAGTTTTTTGAAGCTATTGTGAACAAAATTGTTTTTCTTATTTCTTTCTTGGTAGTTTCATTGTTGCTGTATTAGAGGGATACTGTCTTTTGTATGGTGACTTAGTGTTTTAATACTTTTCTGAATTTGTTTGTTAGTTTAAGTATCTTTTGGTGGACTTTTTGGGTCTAATATGTAAAGGGTCATCTCTACAAATGAGAATAATTCACTTTACTCTTTTCCTATTTAAATGCCTTTTATTTCTCTCTCTTGCCTCATTGCTCTGGCTAAAGTTTCAAGTACTATATTGAACAACAGTGCTGAGAGTAGAGAACCTTGTCATTTTGCTGATTTTCAAGGAACTGTTTTCATTTTTTATCCATTCACCATATTTGCTGTGAATTTATCATGAATCACTTTACTCATTTTGAAATAATGTCCTTCTGTATGTAGTTTCCTCAGAGATTTTATCAATGAATGGAATTTTGTCAAAAGCTTTTCATTGAAACTATTGAGATGATCATGATTTTTTTCTTTACTTCTCTTTGTGTGGTGCATTTTTTATTGATTTGCATTTGTTAAACCTTCCTTGCATCTGGTGAATAAAGCCAGATTGGTCATGATGCATGAAATTTTTATGTTGTATTTAGTTTGGAAGTATCTTGTTGAGGATTTTTGCATCTATATTCATTAAGAAATGGCTTGCAGTTCAGTTTTGGTATCAGGGTAATGCTAGCTTCAAGAAATGAGTTTGGCTGTGGTGCTTCCCTATCAATTTCATGGAATAGTTTGAGAAAATTGATATTTTTTTCTGGGAGTTTGAATAAAATTCATTGGTGAATCCATGTAGTATTGTGATTTATTAGTTGATATTTTTTTATTAGTGGTTCTATTTCAT
Organism: Dasyprocta punctata; assembly: GCA_004363535.1. Classification (NCBI taxonomy): domain Eukaryota; kingdom Metazoa; phylum Chordata; class Mammalia; order Rodentia; family Dasyproctidae; genus Dasyprocta; species Dasyprocta punctata. Next base: position 11,996 of record RJWM01042495.1, on the reverse strand, counting down.
TGACAGTTACTGGTCTATTCAGGGTTTTAGTATCTTTGTTCATTGTTGAAAATTTATGAGTTTCTTAGCACTTATTCATTTCTAGATTCTCAAATTAATTGTGATAGAAATTTTTGAAATAGTTTCTAATCTTAATTTCAGCAGTATCAATTATGATTTTACTTTTTTCTTTTTAATTTCTTTAGTATGAGACTTTTCTGATTTTGTTAAATTTTGCTATCTGTTTATTAATCTTGTTTATCCTTCCAAAGAACCAACTCCAATTCATTGATCCTTTGTATTATTTTAGTCTTCACTTCATTACTCTCTGCTAGGATTTTCATAATTTATTTCCTTTATGAGTTTTGGAATTGGAACATTCTTTTTTGGGGGGAATCTTACTATAGTTTAGATGTAGAATACCAACCCAAACCTATGTCTTCAAAGGTGGAGTCTTTGGAAGGTGACTGGATCTTGGGAATACTGCACTCATCAGTGGATTAATCCACTGAAGAGTTCAGAGCTAAATTTGCTAGTTGATGGTTTCTGGTTTCAAGAGTTAGTTCACTGAAGGCATACATAGAAAGATATATCTTCCTCCATGACTCCTGTTTTTTTCTCAGCTTCCTGGCTGTCATGAATGAGCAGCTGTCTTCCCCTCAGGCCCACTTTTGTCCTGCCTGGGATCCAGTTGATTAAGGACTGAAATCACTAAAAATATGAGTCTAAATAAACCTCTCCTCCTTTTACTTGTTGGTGTTAGATATTGCCTGCAACAATTTAAAAGTAACTAAGACAGATTTTGTACCAGGAGTAGGGGTGCTGCTGTAATATATCTATTTATGTGGTTCAGAAGCCTTTGGAACTGACTTACAGTAGGAGTTTGGGAATATTTGGAGTTCCCTTCTAGAAGCACTGTAATGCTGTAAGCCAAGCTTGATGAGTGATTCTGGTTAGAGCTTAGAAAACAAGAATGCTGGTAGAAATGAAGACAGTAAACACCAATCTCAAGAGGTCCCATTTAGGAACAAGTACTCCATTAGCACTTGGGTAAAGACCATGGATGTTATGCTCTGGGAAAAAAGTCTACATTTTACCTATCTTCTGAGACACTGTGGAAGACTGAGATGAGAGCAAGAAGTAATCTTCTGTTTCCTAAAGCAGCAGAGGAAATTTCAGGGCAGCATAAAATTTAGGCTGTGATGCATAATACTGGATGCTGTTAGCCAGGTTTACAATAAGAATCAGGAGGAAATAAAAGCCCATTTGAAATACAGCTACACCTTGGTTCACCAAGTTAATTTATTGCATAATTCTGAAGAAGATGGTTGCATTTGCATTTCTGCAGGGAAGATGGCTGATGTCATGTTTGACACCCAATCCAGAGATTCCAATTTGAAACAAAATTTTGTGGAACACTTCTGTTTGCAAACCAAGTTGTTGATGAACATAAGCATTCATGAACTGAGGTAACACTACTTTGGACAAGTACTTCTCATCAAGACACAAAAGGATGTGAGGATTGATGGAATCTTAGTAATGGGCAAAGTCCCACTCTTCAAACACTCCAGAGTACAAAACTGAAACTTTCATTTGAAAGAGAGTCATGGGATCCTAGGTATAGAAAGGCCACCTACTGAATTGATTCCCTGGTATTATTTCACAATGCTCAGTCATTCAGGCACTAGACAATGGGGACTGGCTACTGCTGGAGGTGATGAGAGATGTTAGCATCATTCATGTAATCCTGATTTTATAGGCATGCAAAATACGGTAGTGTAGAGTCATAGAAGTTTCCACCCAGATTTCAGAAAAAGGTCTAGGAGTTCAAGCAGTTTGCCACTAAGAGAGATGTGCAGAAGGCTTTGAGAGTGAATCTGAAGGTTCAGTGGAGAAACTGGGAATTTGGAGATTATAGGATTATGCAAACTCTGATGAAGAAAGCTTCAGACAGTGAGCAGAGCCATTTTAGAAGAGAGGCCATGGTGTTTGCAACTGTCAATACTATAAGGGTGAAGATACCTCGCCTGTTTGGAACTCCCGTATCACCATACTTTATGCTAGATGCAGTAATGAGATTTAATGTTTGCTGTGCTATGTTTTTATCTAACTTTGATCTCATTATTTTCAATCATCCTATATCTTCCTTTTGGAATGGCAATGTTTAACTTGTGCCATTGTATGCTGAAAGTGCTAGTTTCTTTCATAGTTTTACAAGGACTTATAGCCAGAAGTTTACCCTGAGTTTCAGAGGAGACTTTGTACTTGGACATTTCAACAATGCTAGAATAGATAAAATTTTGATGACTTTTAGAGATGGACTAAGTGCATTTTCATAATGAGATGGACTTGAGTCTTTTAAGAAGCAGGAGTAGTATGTTATGGTTTAGATCTGGAATGCCACCCCCAAAGCTTTGTGTGTTAAGATACGAGGGTTTTAGAAGGTAATTGGGACATATGTGTGTGATATTCATCAGTGGATTAATGCATAAAAGACTTTAGAACTGAACATATTGTTAAGAGTTGGGGACTGATCAGAAGAGGGAAGTCAATGGAGGCATGACCTGGAAGGGTATATCTCACACTTGAGATACTCACTTGTATGGGGTATGCTATGTCCCCCCAAGTCCTCACATACTTTTGATGGGGCTAAGTCTGGCGCTTGCTTGTGTTCGGTTTGCTGTATCCGCCCAGGGGTGGAGCCAACATACAGTGTAAGAGAAGGTGGGTCTTCCTCTTGCACTTCTGCTTCCGCCTCTCTCTCTTCTCTTGCCAGCATGCCTTGCAGCTTGCAGCCGCCATGAATGGTAGCCCCGTCACCCCATGCCGCCTTGGAGCCAACTTTATGGACTGAAACTCCTGAGAAACTGTAAGAATAAACCTTTCCTTCCCTAATTTTGGGCGTCAGGTATTTCGTCTCAGCAACGAGCGAAAAGTAACTAAGACATCACTTCTCTCTCTGCTTCATGGTTACCATGAGACAAGAAGGTAGCCTTTGCCTGTTGTTCCTGCCCTTCTACCATTCTATTCCTGTCTTGGAGCCTGCCAACTATGGACTGCTAAAACTCATGTGCCAAAATAAACCTTTCCTTGAGGATTTATCAAAAGAGGGCACAGTGGTAAACAGCAACAAATCAGCCTTGTTGAGATGTAGAATCATCCAGACACTGTAAAATAACAATCTGAGGAAGAAAAGAAAGAGGGAGGTAGATCCCTGGTACCCAGGAAGAATCCGATAGGAAAATTGAATCATACAGAGATATTGAAGAGACATCACAATGCAAGAAAAGAAAGGGACAATCTGCACTTTCTCCCTGCCCCTGAATGGGAGTTCACAAGAAAAGTTCAAATCTTCAGAGACACAGTGAAAGTAGGCAACATCAGAGGTCTTCAGGCACCAGTGGAATGGAGCAGTGAGTGCTGCATGGTGCAACAGATGGTGAGTGACTCCAGACAAAGATCTGCCATGCTTCCTGGAGACAGTACTTGTGCAGATGCCATAATGTCATTTTAAGGAGGGCCAAATGAATCCAGGACTCAGAGAAGGCATGGGTTGGCCTCATCTCTGAGTTTCCAGTGTTTAACTCACAACCAGTGTCCCTGGGTGAAGAAAATATCTGTGGCCCGAGATCCATGGTCAGGACAGCAAGAGACATCAAGAGAGTTGTAAGCTAACTAACTCAGACCTCACTATCACAAGCAGAGTCTAGGTTCAACCTGAATTTCCATGGATTTAAAGGTCCTACAACCAGCACATAGCCCTAATCTTACTGTTGACTTGCTGGTGGTTACCCAGCACAGATTGGGGCTCTGACTGCCTCCTTTTCTACTAATGTGAGAAGATTCATGCCATGAATTGACACTGCCACATAACTGTAGATGAAGAAAAAAAGTCACAAGTTTGAAATTAGATAAATTTCCCTTTATTTCTTTGCTTTGGTTTTTTGAAACTTTATCTTTAGTTGGTTGTGGTGTTTTGTTTGTTTTCTTTTGTATTTTTTGTTTGTTTTTGAGTTTTCATGTGTGCGAAGGTTGCTTTTATTTATTTGTTTTATATTGTTCTTGTTTTCCATTTTACTTCTTTCCTTATTGTCATCTTCACCAGTTTCAAGGATTGTGTAATCTTCCTTTGTCCTTCAGCTTTGCTTCTAACATCTTTTTCTTATTTTGTTTCATTTTTCCTCTTCTACCTTTTAAATTTACTGTGCTTAATTATACCACTCTCATATTTAATCTCTGTATAAATTCTAACTTTTTTCTCTCTCTTTTTCTTTTATCTTCTATTTGTTTTTTATTTTAAAGAGGGAAAAAATCAACAAAACAAAAAAATCAGCAAAGAAATAATGGAACTGAACCAAACCTGTGAACAGATGGATTTAGGAGACATTTACAGAATGATCTACTCAACAACATCAGGATACACATTCTTCTCAGATGAATGTAGGTCTCTAAAATGGACCATATACTAGCCCATAGAACATGCTTAAATAAATGCAAAGGAATTTAAAATTTTCATGCATATCATAAGACCATAGTACAATAAAACTGAAAATTAATGGCAAAAGAAACCACAAAAACTCCATAAACACATGGATATTAAATAACACCCTCCTGAACAACCAGTGACATAAAAAATTAAACAACAAATTTAGCAATATCTGCAATCAAACCAAAAAGCAGATGTAACCTACTAGAACCTGTGGAATGTGATGAAAGCAGTCTTAACAAGGAAATTTACCACAGTGAAATCTCACATCAGGAAAACAATGAGCAAAAATAAACAGCCTAATACTGTACCTCCACTTTCTACAAAAAAAAAAAAAAAAAGCCGCATGCCCTGGGAGCCTGCCCCCACTTGCTGCACACAGGATCCAGCTCTACCAGGTCCCACAACTCAGTGAAACCCACAGGGGAACACCTGGCCAGCCTCGCAGGACACAGAGGTACTCAGCCCAGCCCAGCCCAGGACCCCAGAGCTGCTCAGCAGGGACTGACCAGCATAGCTACAGGGACTTGGAGAGCTTGGGCTCCCCCCACCAGAGTGCAGAGCACACGTGAACTTCATACTTCAGTGGAGTGGCCCATGCGCTACATCCTAGAGCTCATGAGCCCTGCCCAGGCAGGAGCAAGGCCCAGGCACTGTAGGCCTGGGATTTGCCCAGACTTGCCTGGCACAGCTGTTGCTCTGAACTCCTTGCAGCCAGACTCAGGGTCCAGATGGCATCACACTCTGGGGTACACTCTGCCTAGCTCCCTGGGACTGGGAGGCCTTGGCCCCCACTCAGTTAAGGTGGAGGTGCCACCCACACACCCCAGGAGGCTGCCCTCACTTGCTGCACATAGGATCCAGCTGTACCAGGTCCCATGACTCAGCATGACCCCCAGGGGAACACATGGCCAGCCTCACAGGACACAGAGGCACTCAGCCCAGCCCAGCCCAGGACCCCAGACCTGCTCATCAGGGACTGACCAGCATAGCTACAGGGCCTTGGATAGCTTGGGCTCCCCCCACCACAGTGCAGAGTGTGCATGAGCTCCATACTTCAAGGGAGCGGCCTGTGCACCTCATCCTAGAGCTGGTGGGCCCCACCCAGCCAGGAGAAAGGCCCCTGAACTGTAGGCCTGGAACTCGCCCAGGCTTGCATGGCAGAGCAGAAGCTCTGAACTCTTTGCAGCCAGACTCAGGGTCTGGGGGGGTGCCACACTATGGGGTACACTCTGCCTAGCTTCCTGGGACAAGAAGGCCTTGGCCCCCACCTAGTAAGGTGGAGGCTCCACCCACACATCCCAAGAGGCCGCCCTCACTTGCTGGGCACAGGATCCAACTCTATCAGGTCCCACAACTCAGTGCAACCCACCAGGGAAACACCCGGTCAGCCTCGCAGAACACAGAGCCACATAGATTCTAGAAGAAAATGACAAAATGAAAGACCAAGAGGCAGTCTCAGTCCACCAGCCCACTAAGAACAAACCCAAGAGACACTGAAATGGAAGACAGTGGGAGTCACACAACTGGAATTTCTGAAATGATAGAAAATGCAGTAAAGAAACAGCTTGATGAAGCTATAGAGAAATTCAAATCAGAAATATTCTCTCAGTTAAAAAACGAAATAAGAATTATTATTAAAGAAATCTTGTGTGTATCTAAAGAAGAGCAAGATTTAAAAATAGAAAAACTTAAGAAAATGATCAAAACCTTGAATGAACAATATAAGACACAAACAGAATGCATGAAACAGATGCAAAGGGAAATGCAGGAAATGAAAAACTCCATGAAAAGTTTGAAAAACCGCTTAAATGAAGCTGAATATAGAATCTCAGATCTTGAAGACAGCAAGGGAGCTCATGGCCATGAAACAAAAATCTCTTAAAAATAGTAAGGAACCAAGAAACAACAATTCAACAGCTGAAAGACGATGCTGAGAAATAACGTAAGATTAATAGGCATAAATGAAAAAGCAGGGGTCAATACTAATGACTTGTGAAGATTAGTCACAGAAATAATAGCAGAAAACTTTCCAAACATGGGAAGAGAAACTGATATACAGGAAACTGAGGCATACAGAACCCCAATTAGCCATAACCAAAATAAATATTCACCCAGACGTATAATAATAAGGGTATCAGAAATAAAGCACAAGAACAAAATACTAAAATCCGACAGAGAAAAGAAACAGATCACCTGTGAAGGAAAGCCTAACAGAATCACGGCAGACTTCTCAACACAAAACTTAAAGTTAAGAACAGCTTGGAGTGAAGTACTTCAAATCCTGAAAGAAAAAAACTTTCAACCCAGATTGATGTACCCTGCAAAACTATCCTTAAAAATTGATGGAGAAAAAAGATACTTTCATAACAGAGAACAACTGAAGAAATTTATGGCCACCAAACCATCACTACAAAGAGTACTTAAAGACACTCTAGAAAGAGACAAAGATAGCCAGAATCTTAAGAACAACAAACAAAGGAAACCACTAAGCAGGGCAAATAATTAAACAGGAAATGTAGAAAACCAACAACAGAAAGATATCATGACAGGGATGAGCCAGTACATAGCAGTTATATCAATCAATGTAAATGGCCTCAACTCACCAATAAAGAGAAACGGACTAGTAGAGTGGGTTAAGAAACAAAACCCAACAACATGATGTGTACAAGAAACACATTTCATTCAAAAGGAAATTCACAGACTAAAAATCAAAGGATGGAAAACAATACTCCATGCAACGGGAGCCCAGAAAAGAGCAGGGTTAGCTATTATGTTTGCAGAAGATGTGAAGTTCAAACCGAAAATGATCAAAAGAGATAAAGAAGGTCACTACATACTTGTTAGGGGAAAATTTTAAGAGGAAGAGATTACAATCATAAATATATATGCACCAAATATGGGAGCACCCAACTATGTAAGATAATTCTTAATAGACATGAAAAACCAAATAAACAATAATACGGTTATAACAGGGGACCTTAAAACCAAATTGTCGCAGAGAGACAGATCAACCAAACAAAAAATCAGCAAAGAAATAACAGAACTGAATCAAGCTTGTGAACAAATGGACCTAGTAGATGTATACCGAGTATTCGACCCATCAACATGAGAATACACATTCTTCTCAGCTGCACATGAGTCATTCTCTAAAATAGATCATATACTGGTCCACAAAACATGCTTAAGTAAATGCAAACGAACTAAAATAATCCCATGCATATTATCTGACCATAGCACAGTAAAATTGGAAATGAATGTCAAAAAAACCTACAATAGCTGCATAAACACATGGAAATTAAACAATACTCTCCTAAATAACCAATGGGTCACAGAAGAAGTTAAAGAAGAAATTAAACAATATCTACAATTGAATGAAAATGCAAATACATATTACCGGAAAATGTGGGGTACAATGAAAGCAGCCCTCAGAGGGAAATTTATAGTGCTAAACTCTCATATCAGAAAAACGGAAAGAACACACATGAATAACCTAATGCTGCACCTCAAACTTCTTGAAAAAGAAGAACAAGTCAAGTGCAAAGCCCAAAGAAGGGAGGAAATTATTAAGATTAGAGCAGAAATCAATGCAATTGAAACTAAGAAAACAATACAAAGAATTAAAGAATCAAAGAGTTGGTTCTTTCAAAGAGTAATTAAAATTGAAAACCCCTAGATTACCTTATCAAGAAGAGGAAAGAAAAAATTCAGATTCATGCAATAAGAAGTGAAAAGCGTGAAATCACTGCAGACCCCGTGGAAATACAAGAGATCAACAACACCTACTTCGAAAACCTTTACTCACATAGATTTGATTACACCGAAGAAATGGACAGATTCCTAGAAACCTATGAATTACCAAAGCTGAATCAAGAAGTGTAAAGCTGCTGAATAACTCAGTTTCAGCTAATGAAATTGCAAATGTAATTAGGACCCTACCAACAAAGAAAAGCCCAGGCCCTGATGGATTCACTGCTGAATTCTACAAGAAATTTAAGGAAGACTTAATACCAACACTCCTTAAACTCTTCAATGAAATCAAAAGGGAAGAAAGTCTCCTTAACTCATTCCTGGAAACAAGTATTACCCTAATACCAAAACCAGAGAAAGACCCAACCAAAAAAGAAAATTACAGGCCAATCTCCCTAATGAACATAGATGCAAAAATCTTCAATAAAATACTGGCAAATAGAACACAGCAAGTTATCAGAAAGATTGTACATCATGATCAAGTGGGATTCATCCCAGTAATGCAGGGATGGTTCAACATATGCAAATCAATACATGTAATACACCATATCGACAGGGTCAAGGACAAGAACCACAAGATCATCTCAATAGATGCAGAAAAAACTTTTGACCGAATCCATCACCCATTCATGATAAAAATCCTACAGAAAATCAGAATTTATTGATTCTACCTCAACCTGATAAAAGCCTTATATCATAAACCAACAGCCAACATCTTACTAAATGGACAAAAACTGAAAAGTTTCAACCTAAAATCAGGAACAAGACAAGGATGTCCATTATCACCACTCCTATTCAATATAGTTCTGGAAATATTAGCCAGAGCAATTAGACAGGAGAAGGAAATAAAGGGAATAAAGATAGGAAAGGAAGAAGTGAAAATATTATTTGCAGATGATATGATACTCTACATAGAAGACCCCCAAAGATACATTAGAAGACTGAATAACCAAATTCAGTAATGTAGCTGGATACAATGTGAACACTCAAAAACCAATAGCATTCCTGCACACAAACAACAAAATCACTGAGAGAGAAATAAGAGAAACGACACCCTTCACTATAAATCCAAAATAATGGAATACTTAGGAATCAATCTAACAAAGGAAGTAAAAGATGTATACAGTGAAAATTACATTACTCTAAAGAAGGAAATCGAAGATTTCAGAAAATGGAAAGATATTCCATGTTCATGGATAGGAAGAACAAGCATTGTGAAAATGGCCATTCTCCCAAAATTATTATACAGATTCAGTGCAATCCCAATCAAAATACCACTTGCCTACCTCACATAGCTAGAGAAAGCATTCCTGAAATTCATCTGGAACCAGAAAAGTCCTAGAATACCAAAGGCAATTCTGGGCAACAAAGGGAAGGCAGGAGGCATCACAATCCCCAACTTGAAACTATACTACAATGCTACTGTGATAAAATCAGCACGGTACTGGAATCAAAACAGACCTGAAGATCAATGGAATAGATTAGAGGCTACAGCCACAACTACAAACACACTTAGCCACCTCATCTTTGACAAAGGGGCCAAATATGTACTTTCGAAGAAAGACAGCCTCTTTAACAAATGGTGCTGGAAAATCTGGCTTTCTGTATGCCGTAAACTAAAACTAGATCCATGCCTATCACCATGCTCTAAAATAAAGTCAAAATGGATCAAAGATCTGAATATTAAAACAGAGACACTAAACTTACTAGAAGACAGAGTAGGTAAAAATCTTGATGACATAGGAGTAGGCAGAAAGTTCATGAGCAAAAATCAAATTGCACGGGAAACACTTCCCAGAATCAACAACTGGGATCTCATCTTACTAAAATGTTTTTGCATGTGAAAGGAAATCTCCAACAGAGTGAAAAGAAAACCCACGAACTGGGAAAATATCTTAGCCAATTGTCCATCAGACAAAGGACTTCTATCTAAAATGTATAAAGAATTAAAAGAAATCAGGACCCTAACATTCACGGACCCAATCCAAAAATGGTCATCTGAGATGAATACACACTTCTCAGAGAAAGAAATACAAATGGCAAATAAATATATGAAAAAATGTTCAACATCAGTGGTCATTCGGGGAATGCAAATGAAAACAGTACTGCGATTCCATCTCACTCAAGAAAGAATGGCCAAGATTAAAAAAATCAACCAACAGCAAATGCTGGAGAGGCTGTGGGGAAAAAAGAACACCTCTCCATTGTTGGGAGTGTAGAGTGGTGCAACCACTGTGGAAGTCAGTGTGGAGATTCCTCAAGAAGCTAGTATTAGAGATCCCATTCAACCCAGCTATCCCACTTCTGGGCATTTTCCCAGAAGAATTGAAAACATCATACCACTGTTATATTTGTGCACCCATGTTTATAGCAACCCAATTTGTAATAGCCAGATTTTGGAAACAACCCAAGTGCCCATCAATCAAAGAATGGATAAAAAAGATGTGGTATTTTTGTGCAATGAAGTACTGCTCAGCTATTAAGAAAGATTGCATTGAGACTTTTATATGTAAATGGTCATGACTTGAGACCATATTCATAAGACAGATAAATGAAACCCACATGTATAAATACCGTATTTTCTCCCTAGTGTATGCAACTGAAAAAGTATGTTTGGTCCAAAATCTATAATAAATGCTATGTAAGGGTAAAAATCATCTAGAAGAGCAAAAGTAATTGGGAAGGGAAAAAGAATAAAGAGAAAAGGGAAAAGGAAAAGATATAAATCTGTATATAAGTATATGTAAGATAACTAAAACGAACACACTGCTGAATGTATTCATTATTGAGAAAGAACAATTAATACTCATATGATTAGATCAGTTTTACATGTCTATATCTGTTACTGTAAGTAACCATTTTAAAGATAACGATACACAATATTGCAATCATTGTCAAGTTTCTATCATCCTGTTTTGTAAACCTGTAATGTCACTGTTGTGCATTTACTCTAGTCATTTGTTTGCCTCTTTTGCTTGTTTTCTTTGTTATATATGTCTTTTTTTTCTTTTTCGTTGCTTAAATAAAAAAAAGAAATGTATTATAAAATTTCCCAGGCTAAGAGATGTTTTTGATCTTTCTGGTTTGTTGTCTTGCTTTTTATTCCTGATTTTGTTGTATTATGGTTAGAGAATACAGTTGGTATGAAAATGATTTATTTTAGGTTTTGGAAAATTTCCTGATGTTCTAGTTCTTATAATACTATACATTTACTTGAAAATTATGTATATTTACAATTGGATAAATTGTGTTATATCTATCCATATGATCAAGTTGTTAATTGCTTCGGTCAAATGTTTTAGCTTTACTGTACTTAGCAGCAGTTATTTAGAGAAGAGTATTAAGTTTCCTGTTAGCACTGCAGAATTGTCATTTTATTTTTATAATTCTGTCCATTTTTGCTGTATAGTGTTTGGCTTTGTTAATAGGTGCATGAAAGTCTTTTGTCTTTCTTATATTTTATCTTTATTTTTATTTTCTAATCTATCAGTGTTTTCTAAGAACGCTTTTGCTTTAAATTACACTGACCTTGATACCAATATACTAACTTTGTATTGTGTTTGCCTTATACATTTTTAAAATTTCTAATCTGTTTTCTACTTTCAAACATGCCTTTTTTAAGGAGAATTTAGACCAATTTTTTAAAATTGACACTTTTTTAATTTAGTAAGACCAATGTATTTCACATTTTTGAAAAAGAATGAGTTTATTTCTGTCATCTTATTGTGTGCTGATTACTTCTATTTTGCTATCTTTTCTTTTCCATATCTTTTTGGCCTTG
>RJWM01042494.1:0-14335 GCA_004363535.1 Dasyprocta punctata | reverse complement strand
GTGTCTGTAATTCCCAAGATGTTTTTCTTAGGAAATGCAGAAGGGATTTACTTAAAAATGTTAATATGGGTCAAAAGGGGGACTCGGGAAAATTATAAAAGAATTTATTACTTCATGGAGCCAATATGTAATTAGAATTTGATCTATAAAAGATAATTTTCCCTTTAACCTCATTATTCACTTTCTATTAGTACCAATTATATATTTTTTCATATTTAGACTTGAAGTAATTTTTTTGAAAACAGGCTCAGTGTTCTTATTTGTCTCCAAATTCTTTGAAGTGTCTTTTCAGACTCAGATAAAGACAGCCAAGACAAGTTTTCTTACCAAGTGACACAGGCTATGTAGCTAGAAGAATAATCAAGCAATAGGTGCTAAGGTCGTCACTGAATTACACTTTAAGACATAAATTTCAGTGGGCTTTTTTTTTTCTTGGTACTGGGAATCAAGCAATCAAACTGAAGACCCTGTGCTTGCCAGGTAGGCATTGTGCAAAAGAGCCATAGCTCTGGCCAAGTGGGCTTTATTTTTATTTGTTTGGGGCTAGCTTGGCTTGTACCGAGGTCTTTATCAATATTAAGCACTTCCTGTACCATTTACATCACATTCATCCCCAATATTTCTGTTTTTCCTTTCTTTCTTTCTTTCTTTCTTTCTTTCTTTCTTTCTTTCTTTCTTTCTTTCTTTCTTTCTTTTTCTTTTCTTTTTATTTTTTTGGGGGCACCAGGGATCAAACTCACAACTTCACACCTGCCAGGCAGGTTCTTGAGCCACTGAGCTGAACTCCTGGCCCTGATTTCTGTGTTTTTGCACACAGTATTGAGGGTGACATGTTTCTAGGTCAGAATCTAGTTCAGTTATGTCAGATCTTTTAGAGTTTTCAATGGTACAAACAGCCAGCTCTGGCACACAGGTTCAGCACCACGACTCTAGTTACCTTTTTTTGTGAATGAGAAAAACTTGGATATAAGAAAATCACCTAAAATTTTTTTATTTTTGTGTGTATTTTAACTAACTGACTGAATTCTTTGATCACTTTAATTCACTTCTGCCCTCATTTGTTTCAACTAATTTTGAGGAACTGCCTTTTGTTTCATTTAAAATATATTTTATCTATATAAATTCCTTAATATATTTTAATTTATGTTAAAAAGTTCTGGTTTCATAGGGTACTGTTATCATTTCAAGTTTATCTCCCTAAAAATGATGTGACTTTTTAAACTACTGTAATTCCTCTACTCTGTAGTGGTTACATATTTTTTCCAGTTTATTTTAAAAACGTCATGAAATTCAATTAATGTATTAAATATACAGAGTGGTTGTTGCAAACCAGACACTTAATTCTAGCCTGTAGATGGGGTTTGATTTGTCAGGCCTGGAAGACTGTCTTTGGTCAGTTAGCCAACAGACACCCTCCATGCTTCTGCACTTCCTAAGACTCCACACTTGCCCTATTTAGCCTTATTCTACCTGTGTAGTTGCTGAAAGAATATACACTTTTACCATTTGTTAAAGTAACTCTGTCTTTCTTGATCAGTAAGAAAGATAAGTGTACCAGAGGTAAATCAAACTGTCCAAAATCCTGAGCTGTTCTGTATTAGTGGGGTGACCTTCAAAAATAGAGTATTTTCCAAAAGTCCCTTTCACATTCCAAGTAGGAATGGTACTGCCAGAATTTTCTAAGGCTGTCTGATAATACTTTCTATGACATTGGTAAAGTTAAATGTCTGCACTCTCTCTTACAATAGGCACTCAACTTGTATGAGCACATAGAACATTTGAAATTTGCCTAGTCTGTCCACAGAACTGAATTTTTATTTAATTATAATTAGTATAAATGTTAAGTTTTAATCACTGCATTTAGCTAGTAGAAATCTTTTTGGATTGCTTGCTCTGAACCATCTGTAAAGACCTTAATTAGTATATAGAGTAGACAATAAATACTGTTTTTGTTTTATTTCTAAAACTAGAGAATACTAAACTATCTGATGTTTAATCAATGTAGTTGAAATTAATAGCCAAATTACAAAGAAGCCTCTGTTATAAAGTCACAATCAGGTTATAGTTCCATGTTAGCCAACACAGACAAAAAAAAAAATTGAAAGAGGAAAACAGAATGTGCAAGTTAGGGGAGGAAAGAGTAATTGTGAATAAAAGTAAATAAATAAATAAATAAATAAACCTGTCATCTTTGAATTTGAGAGGATTCATTTCTTTCCATAAAACCTCAGTACCTTTTCCCTTAAAAATGGGCAAGCTGTGATATTCCCATTCCTTGCTGCCTCAAAATTATAAGTGGAATGGATTCTCTTGTCACCCTTCAAATGTGCTCTTTGAAAGCAAAGCTAATAACTTTCTATGTGCATGTGTGCTCTTCTGGCATCAAGGCTGAATTCTGATGATGGTATGAGGGAAAATTTCACCCAAAACTAAATTAACCTACACCTCTGTCCATTATCAAAATATTTTTGACTCTGAGAATTGCCCTGGCTTTTCACGTCATCTTTTCATGGTGTCATTTTCCTATTGATGTCTTATTACCTGGCTTATTTTTTTTTTTTACTTATTTGTTTTTGATGTTGTGTATTTGTTTCATTATTGGGATCAAATACACAGCCTCATACATACCAGGTAAGTGCACTATCACTGAGCTTTATCCTCAGTCCAAAAGTATGTCTGAATGATATTAACTTCCTTAAAAGTTGTGTCATCTCACTTGTGAGCACCAGAATTAATACGAAGCAAGTCCTTAAAAATGTTACATATTTCAGGATGTGCAGAGCTGGTAACCTCTACCACTGTACACATCTCCTCAGTTTGATCTAATTCTCCTTCCACATCTCTCAAGACACGATGCTTGACTTAATTATTCTCCTTTTTCTAAAACCTGAATGAATCTTTTCAAGTCTACCTTTCTTTTCTCAACATATAGGCGTTGACTATTTCTTTGGTGACAATATCTCATTAAAAGATGATGATTTTTAAAAGAATTGTGAAGATTTGACATACATTTGTTGATACTAGCATATACAGACACATGACAAAAATCACAAATTCTATATATTTTTCAACTGGGTTTTTATTCTTTAGAACACTTTTAGGTTCATAGCAAATCGAGTACCATACAGCCCCTGCCCACACACATTTATAGCCTCTCCCATAACCAGAACCCTCTACCTAAGTGGTTCATTTGCTACCCATTAATGAACCTGTATTAACAAGTAGGGTGAACTTTGTGAAATGAATGATGACATGTATTTATCAGTAGAGTATCATACAGAATAATTGTACTACCCTAAAATTCTCTTTTGTGCCACTTATTAAAAGGCCTTCTCTGCCTCCTAAATCCTGACAACTATTGTTATCTTCTTCACAGTTATTCCCCAAAACCATTGTCTTCCTAGCTTGCCTTTTCCATAAAATCATAGAAATGGAGTCACACTGTATGATGCCTTTTCACATTGGCTTTGCTTGCTTAGTGATTTGATCAACAGAATGCCTGACATAGTACTTAATAAATAAAATTGTTATTTGTTTCACGAATTTAGAGGTTTTTGTTGATAGTGGGCTGGTTCCAAAGCAGAAACATCATGGCAGCAAGGTATGGTGGAGGAAAGTTGCTTTCTTCCTAGTAACCAGGAAGCAGAGGACAGGGAGAGAGCCCAAGTGAGAGCAGTATCCTCAAAGCCATGCCCCCAGTGACTCAACTCTTCCAACTGGGCCTCATTTCCTAATAGCACATTCAGCTATGAACAACAGTGAATTAATCCACCGAGTATAGTGTCCCATGATCTAATTGCCTATGCTTGAGTCTAGTGATTTGACCATTAAGATTAACAGGCACACTTAGTACTAATATGCATTTAGGGTTCCTTTATGTTTTCTTATGGGTTGATAGTTCATTTATTTTTAGTACTGAATAATATTCCAGTGTCTGAATGTACCACAGTTGATTGGTCCACCAAATGTTTGCAATTACAAATAAAGATGTCATAAACATCTGTGTGCAGGTTTTTATGTGAACACAGGATGTCAGCTTCTTTAGACAAATACCACGGGGACAATTTGATGCATGATATGGAAGAGCACATTTAGTTTTGTGAGAAACTACCTTCAAATGTGGCTGTGTTGTTTTGTATTTCCATGAACAGAACATTTCTTTTACTTTACATCTTTGCCAGAATATGATGCTGTCAGTGTTTTGGATTTTGGCCATTCTAATTTGGATTTGGTTGTATCTTACTGGTTTTTTTCTTTAAATTGGTAATTCCCTAATGCCATACACCATTGAACATATTTTATATGCTGTACATTTCTCCAGGAAAAGAAACACAAGTCCTAATAATTTGGATAGGCCACTTTGTGTACTGCAAGCTCAAATCTCAAGTAACAAAATATAAAAAAGAATAAAGTGGTACATGAGAGGAAAGTACAAATGGGCTATGACCTGACTTGAAAATCTCCACAATTTCCCACTAGAATCTTGTGGGACCATCGGTAAGGAGGAAGCTAAAACATCAGATGTCATTTGGTGATACACAGAAAAAACGAAATTGTGTGCAAATGGTGATAACTTCCAAAAATCTTGGTGGAATCAGAATCTACAATAGATTTGGGGACAAACCTATGGAAGAGATACTGTGACAAAAAGTTTGGGAGAAATGCATTTTCTGTATATAATATGTCTATCCATCTTTCTGTATTTAAACTCCAATTTTCAAGATAATAGACCATTAAAAGGCTGAAGCAATTTCCTCACCTAGTCAATATGGAATGTACATGCTTTCAGGGTCTAACGAATTATTGATATTTGAGCTGTTTCAAATTAGTATGTTCATGGAAAATTAAGATAGACGTAGGGAAGTTGTTGCAGTCAGGGTTTTCAGGGGAATAGATTTAACACCAGACACAAAATTTATAGGATAATTTTACAATATTCACCCAAAAAGTCAAATGCAGGGGAATGCAAGAGATCTGTCGTGACTCGGAATCCAGCAGAGGTCCTGAATCCCAAGGCAGTGTCCTTCATGAGTCTTGCTGAAGACCTAGAGCCACAGCAATGTCCTCCATGAGTCCAACTGGAGACCTAGAGTCCACGACAATATCTCATGCATGTCCATATCAAGGCTCTGCACTGGGAAGGCCCTAAGGTCAGTGGTGGAAGCCAGAAAGCCAGGGTCAGCAGGTTGGAGGATCTATGCCCCCAAGCTGAGAGATCTACACTGGATCCAGGAATAGGTGCTCAAGGTAAGGTTGTACTGAGATATAGGGCAAAGTTATACCTTTGCGAGTGACTTTATGTGAAGTGATTTGGCTTATCCTCTCATTCTCTACTGAAACCAGTTATATTCTTAGTTTTTGTTTATGAGTTCTTCAGTTTTCCCATAATGCGCTGGGTATACAATCTAATCTCTTACAGGGACTTTTTTGTATATAGTTTCCTTCTTAGCAACGCTGCTCTCAACTTCTCTTTCTTAACTTGATAGAATCTGATTAATTCTCCTCATTACATCGCTAACATTGCTTTCTCAGGCAAACTTCTCGACCTTTCATCGAAATATTTCCCTTTTCTTCTAAGTTTTTCTTAGTTACATAACTGTGCCTTAATTAGTGTGCGGGGAGGGGTGTTTAAAACATTTTATGTTCCACTAAACCGTGTGCTTGGCAAGATCAAAGGCTGAGTCTTTATTTTCTGCCTTAGGTTCTGTGTTCATCAACTGGGACATATAAACGTGTTGGATAAACGAAGAGTCTTACTTCACGTCACGAAGTATTTCTGATGACATTAGAGTGGGCCAAGCTTTGGCTCACCGGGTGGAGGGAGACAAAGAGCATGATCTAGTTCAGTACTTTGCACACAAATATTAGGAGCCTGTGAGATATCAGAGCTTGGGTGCAGCTAGCTTTGAGCTAAACGTGTCACAGCCTGCTGGTCTTCTGCCCAGGTGCCTCAGATCTGTAATACCCAGACACGGGGAATGAGTCTGCAGGGAGTGAATGCGGAGACCGCAACAGGCCTGTCATGAGCAGTAGAGATGAAGGTGATGTGGGCTTCAAGAGAGGGAACATCCAGTTCAGTTACTGGATTTTCTGTCCAACTTTCAATACTATTAGCTATATTCGCTGCATTTATTTTCCAAAAAATTATGTTAATTGTTCCCTGATTCTCCCAAATGAAACTCAGTCTGAGCAGTTAAACACGCTTTGACTCTAATCCTTCATATTCCAGTTTTAAATATAAAAATAACCATGTAAAATGAAGTAAATGAATAAATACAAGCAAATAATTTCTACTAAAATAATATCAAAGATGTTATGTCATAGGTGTGATAAATAGTTTGTGTAAGATAACGTTTTTATAAGACATGGTAGAGTTCATCTGACTTGATTCATATAGGAAAAGAAGAATATTCAAACTTTGTTAGAAGGGAAGTTGTTCATTTCAGTAAGTTTTTTCTTCCAGGATGGTTTAAAACTATTCCAGAAATTTATTTAAAATTCTCTGAGACACAATTGAAACTTCCTTAAGACTCAATATTTTCAGTGAAACATTATTTTGATTTTGTTGCTAAGGATAGTCAACTGTTTATCTCTCTCAAATGCACCCAAAAAAGCCTTGGCATCTCCTACCGAGTACAAAATATACTAACATAGTCATTAGTGCTTCTAATTTAAAACCATTAAGAAGAAGAAGATAGTATTGAATATATTAACGATTTGCAAAATGACCTAATTTATATGTGTTTTCTACTCTATTTCTCAACTATGGCTATGTTGGTAGAACAGTAAAATCAATTTAAACTGTTCTCTGAAAATATCCTGAGACCATTTAAAGTAGAAAGACACTAATGACTCAACTATTTTATAGACATAAAAGAGGTAATATTGGCAGTTTCCCATAAAATTAATACATAAAATGTATATACATACACACATGGCATAAAGCTCTTTTTCTTGTTTTTTTTTTTTAATTCGCCATTGAACGTTATTTGGCTCATAAAATCTTCTAAGTACTATATTTATTCACTTTGTGTTTATTCAAGTGATTTTATTGTTTAGATTACACATCTTTCTTTTTAAAAATAATTTTGAAGTTGTTTAAAGTTAGATATTACTATCACTTCAAGGATTTTTCAGTTGTCACTCACATGAATGATAGGTACTTGGAAACTGTATGGAAGTCAAAAATCAATATGCTTTATGATTGTGAGTTTTTGGAAGTAAGAATTCCAAAAAGTAAAGTAAAACCTGAGAAATGCATTGATTTATCCAAGTCATCGTTTTATACCAGAGGCTATGATTCCATATCCCAAAAGCAACCTGTATGATTTCTAGAATCTACCAGTTTGAAAATGCTGGAAACTGATTTCTTTTCTGACTCTACTTTTAAAATATGTACTGAATGACCTTGGAGGAAATTACTTATGTTCTCCATTCTTATTTGTTTTCTAGGAAAACTGTATGTTATTGATACTAGATTAGGTTAAAAATTTCCCGTACATAGATAAATGCACTTGGAATTTCCTTTTGTTGTTTATGATATTGGTTTAATTTAAGATATACGTGGAATTATTTCTGTTTTCCTGAGGAAGATTTATTATTATGACATTTATGCATTTTTTATGTTAAGGGGAGAAAAATAGATAAACAATGAAACTGAGTTACAAAACAGGTTAGTAGGACAGTGATGATAGTTGATACATTGCGTATTATTGTCTTTATAGTAGTTATTCAGAGTACAGGATATAGGCATGATATCTTGTCTAAACAATATTAATGCAAAGCATTCTTTTCAAGGAATAGAGAGAAGTTAACTGTACAGATATCTTGATATAATACTTTGATGAGACAAGACAGCTTTATTGTGGATTTATCTTAACATATTTTCCTCTTCCAAAATATACTCATACTAGAGGATTAACCAAATGATCATGGCATTAGGAATCATCTAGGTATTTGTTTTCTTGAAATGAAATACAATCATAATCATATGAAAAATAAAATGAATACTTTTTAATGTTTAATAAGGTCGTATAATTGACACAAACCAACTTGTAAATAGATTAAAAGAATAAAATATTTATTTTTAGTAATTGAAGTTGAAATGTGAAATGCAGAAAGAAAACATTGTATAGTACAAAAAGGAGATAATTTTTGTCTTATTCTTTTTTTATCTCACTTAAGCCACACTATCATCTTGGTTCAGTTGTAAAATGACTTTGTGTCTTAGTTACTTTTCTCCTTGCTGAAACAAAATAACCTTATGCCCAAAGTTAAAGGATGAAAGGTTTGTTTAGCTCACAGTTAGTAGGGGTTTCAGTCCATAATCAGCTGACTCTAGGGCAGCATGATTTTGTAGAGAACAATTCATGGTGGGCGAAGGCAGAAAAATCAAATGAGAGCGCATCTTTTCGCCCCTTGTGTACTCTGTCTGGGCTGCTGAGATTGGGGTGATGCCAAACCAATCAGTGAACTGATCCCACACCCTTAGTCCCAACAACATACACTCCAGACTTAGGTACCTCTGAAAATCTTCCCCCTCCACGAGTGCATGAGGCTTTGGGGGTACATCTAGACACAAATCATAACACTATATTAGAAGTTCTGGGGAGAACTGGGGAGGTAGAAGCCCTCAGGAAGACAGTGAAAAGAGATGGAGTAGGAGAGCATTGTATAAATTCATTCAGGATAGTTTTATGCTCCCCTCTTACAAGATTCCTTTTTGTAAACATAGTTTTCATCTATCTGAAGACTGCCTATTCTGTAATTCCAGAAAAAATCTCATCTCTACATCATTAAATGCATTGGTACCATCATAACATAAATAACAGCTGACATTATATGCCGTGTGCTTTTTGTTGTAAATCCATTTCAAATATTTCCTTTCCATTTTACAGTAGATTTTGTGAACTCTTCGACAAGCAAACTGTTTTGTCCAGAGTTGCATAATCTGAAACCTCAAACAAGATCACAATTCAGTGTATCCTCATGTTCAGATTCTTTCCTTTCACTTGAATGCCTTGAGTACCTGTGTATTTCAACATTTATTGTTTTATTTTACACTGTTAATTCTCAAACATACAAGGTACGATGCAAACATATTATGAATGTTTAAATTTTAAAGAGTTATATTAAATGATATCATTGTTTCCTTTAAAAATATTAAGAATATACTTACCTGAGCTTTTTTGCAACTTTGGAAGCAATTCAGGAAGTTCTGTTTCATGACTGTCTTTGATGCCCTGAATAGATGTGAAGTTTTACCTTTCAAGGTCATATTAACTTTGGGAAAGTGCTTCAAGTTGCATGGTGAATCAGGTGGATACGCACATTATGTAATGTCTTTATTTGATGTAAATTGCTATAAACAGTTGATCTGTAAGGTTTGGTCAACAGAAGTATGAACATTTAAATTGAAAAACATTAAGTAAAAGGCACATTGGTATTAACCTCACTCAAACTATTCCCCTTCATTTCAAGTACACTTTTCTCATTGTTCTTGGCAGTGTATTTTTTACAGTAATAATTTTTTTAGATTTAGAGATTCATTATACTTTTTAATAATCCCTTTTATAACTGTACTTGAGCCATAGAGTAGAAGTTTCTTTAATATTTGGACCAGAAGTATACAGTGATCCCAAAAGAAGCTTTTGTGTAATGATAGTAAAGTGTAAATTTAGAACTTGTTGGAATGCTGATCTCCTTTCTATACGTCTCCATGATGTAAACCAGAATTTCTCAATCATGGTGCTGTGCCATCTGAGGCTAGATAATACTTTGTTTTGGACTACTGTCATTGTACTTTGCTGGATATTTAGTTATACCTTCAGCAACTACATGTTGGCTACAATATTTGTAGTCAGTATTTGCAAGAGAAACAGATTTGATACAGGAGACAGAAATTTCCAAGATGGGCTGACAATCAAATTTATCACATAATCAAATTTAGAAGAGTGCAAGAGATCTATTTGTGCAAGAGATCTGAATTAACATTTGTTCACAAAGATATTGCAAATTACCAGGAGTCACGGCAAAAAATTTCCTTAACACTTAAAATAAAAGTCATAAAACATTTTTAATGATTTCTAAGAAGTGTTACATCATTCTTAGAAATTAAAATTTCTTGACGACATATGATTTGGGGTACATATCTTCACGTGCTCATTTTCCATTTTGTGAAGTTTCTGTTCAGTTCTTTGACCTATTTTTCATCAAATTTTTCATTTCCTGATTCTTAAATTTCTAGCATTCTCCTATACAGTTGTACATCAGTTGATGAACTCAATTTATTTTATGATTTTTGGGAAGATAGCTGCATTTGTGTTTGCATGGTGAAGATGGTTGTGATCGTGTTTGTCAACTGAGATGGAATTTGCAATCATAAGCAAAATTTTGCTGAAAGTTTTTGGGAACCTAATTGTTTGCAAGTAGAAACATTGATGAAACAAGGTGTTACTGTACTTTTAGCAGTTCTTGATGACATATGGCATCTTAAAATAATTTCTCCCATTCTATAACTTTTCTTCTCATTGTCTTGGCAATTTCTTCTTAGAGCAGATGTTTTTAATTTTAACAAAATTTCCCAATTTTTTTTCATTCATTGTGCCTTTGGTGTTGCATCTTAAAAATTCATCACTATATTCGAAGTCGACTAGATTTTCTTTTATGTTATCTTCTATGTTATATTCTGGGAATTTTATGGTTTTGCTCTTTGCCTTTAGGTTTAGTATCTATCTGAGTTCTTTTTTTAAATAAAAGATGCCAGATCTATTCGTACATTCACTTTTTTTGTTAGTGTGGATATTCAGTTGTTCTACCATCTTTCATTTGTTGAAAAGACTCTCTTTACTCAGTTTTATTGCATTTGCACCTTTCAAAGGCCAACTAATTATACGGATCTACTTTACTCTCAATTCAGCAATCACATTATTTGTGTATTTTTTCATTGCTATCATATTGATGATTCCAGTATTTTCATAGTAAGTGTTGGAGTAGGGTAGTGTGAGTCCTCCAAATTTGCTTTTCTTCTTTAGTATTATTTTGACTAGTTTCCTTTGTCTGTAAATTTTAGAACACATCCACATAGTAACTACTGGGATTTTGACAGGAATTGCATTGAATCCACACTGGATGATTCACTGAATTCTATTTTCTTTTCTTGTCTTACTGTATAGCTATATACTGTATTAGCTATGACTTCCAGAGCAATACTGAAAAGAAGTGGTAAGAGTAGACCTCCTTGTCTTTTCTGGATTTTAGTAGGAAAGTTTTTGGTGTTCTTCTTCATTAAATATAATGTTTCCACTAGGTTGTTTTCCCCATAAATATTCTTTATCAAGATGAGAATATTCCCTTCTACTCCTAGTTTTCTGAGAGTTTATATTTTAAATGGGTGTTTTTTTTTTCTGTTTGTGTTCATATTATATATGTTTTTTTCTTTAGACTTTTTATTTTTATTTTTTTTTGGTAACAGGAATTGAACTCAAGACCTCAAGCTTGCCAGGCAGGCACTGTGCTACAAAGCTATATCCCGGGACCCTCCTTTAGACTTTTGATCTGATGGATTATATTACTTGGCTTTTATTTTTGAGCTAGGCTACATACTTGGAATAAAGCCCCTTTCATTATGGTGTATAATTCTCTGTACACATCATTACAGTGGATTTGCTGTAAGAATGTTTGCATTTATGCTGATGAGAGATGTTGATCTACAAGAATCTTTCTTGTAATGCTTTTGCCTGTTTTTTGTGTTAGGATAACATGGACCTTGTAAAATGTTTTAACATTTGTTCTCTATATTTTTATCTTCTGGAGGAGGTGGTAGAGAATTTGTATAAGTTATTAAAATATTCAGTAGATTTGAATTCATTTTGGCTAATTTTTGTTAGTGTACTATACTTTTCTATAACTCATGAGAGAGCAATATTAAGACCAGTTGTTCAATCTTCCATTAGATTAAAAAATAAGACAATTATACATGAATTGATATAAAATTAATTTTTTTGAATGTATAACTTGTACCAGTGTAAGAAACTAAAAGGGGAAGGGACAATTATTTGGTAGTTAAACAGATTGGTCAACTATTCAGATTATAGGTCATGAAAAATTTGGATTTGAATATGAATAAATTAGGTTGTGAAGTGTCTACTGTGCTAAATATAGAGATCCTGGAAATACCAGTTTGTCAGTTTATAAAATGCTGTATAAAGTATATAAATTGAAGATTAAAAATACACCATTATACCGGGTACTCAAGGAATCATAGTTCTCTTTCTATTTTCAGAAAAACAATTATCATATTGTCAGGAAGAATAATCCAATTCCATAACTATATAGTGAGCCCCTGTCAAAAACACAATAACTATGCACCAGATAGTTTGAAAAATGTTGAAAAAAAATATTAGTCCCATGTATAACTTCAGTGGTAGATACTTATTCTATTTTCTTGGTTCTCAGCATTTTTCTGTTAGATTCTCTTAGACTATCAGAATACTTAATCACTGAACTACGTTAGATAACTCTCTAGAAGAGATTTTAATAAGAAATGTTTTAGCGTCATACACATGGCTTAATTTTCTACAAAAAAGATAGATGGTTTTGAGGGCAATTGAGACTGGCATAGACCAAAGTTTAGAACAGAAATAGAAAATAAGACAGGAACAGCAGACTAGTAATGGATAACATTCTAGTTGTTAACTACATGTGAACAACTGCATAGAGACTTCAGAAATGACAGGATAATTTGGGTGTGATATTAGTGGAGGTTCTCATATGAGGAAATAGGGCTAGGTGTTACATATATTTTAAAATTCTTGTTCTTTGACCAGATTATAACTACAAGTACTAACTACTTTCTACCCATAACAAAAAGAAGCATGGGAAAAATTAGTCACATTTAGTTTATTAACTTTACTGTAAGTGTACTTTCCTTCTCATAATCCACTTAAATCCCATTGGAAAACAGACTTTTAAATAACCTAATTCTCAGATTAGATAAATTAAATCACATGGTTAGATGTTTCAAAATCAGAGGAAGAAGTCTTATTTGATAATGGTAATGACATATGATATTGGATTATGAAATGCTAAGCAAGGATTGCAAAACAGGATTATCTGGTACTTAACAACATGATAATCTTTCAATTTTAGGCTAAAAATAGAGCAGGTAAGATAAGAGAAGAATTTAAAAAAAATCAGGTATATTCAGAAGTTTGAGAAAGTCTCTGATAAAAGTGAATGCCTACGTAAAGTGTATGTATTTTTAAAGCTATTTGACTCAGAATTAACATAAACATACTATAACCATAGCAATGTAGTGTTAATGAAAGGAAAGATATAGTGATAGATGGAATACAAAAGAGAAAAATACAAACAGTAGCATAAGGTTAATTTTGATGTATTGCACTAGTTAGCTTTCCCTTTGCTGAGAGAAAATACCTGGCATAAATAATTTAAAGGGAGATTTATTTTGACTCATGATTTGAGAGGTTTCAGTACATGGTCAGTTAGCTCTAAGAAATAAATACCATGGTGAAAGTGTATGGTGGGGGAACACTGCTCAATCCATTGTAAGTCAGGAAGCACAATGAGTAAATTCATCTGGAACCAGAAGAGACCTAGAATATCAAAGGCAATGCTGGGCAACAAAAGTAAGACAAGAGGCATCAGAATCCCAGACTTGAAACTATATTATAAAGCTACTGTGATAAAATCCACATGGTACTGGAATGAAAACAGATCTGAAGATCAATGGAATAGATTAGAAGATACAGTCACAACTACAAACATACTCAGCCACCTCATCTTTGACAAAGGATCCAAACATGTAGGTTGGAAGAAAGATAGCCTCTTTAACAAATAGTGCTGGAAAAACTGGCTTTCTATATGCCGTAAACTAAAATTAGATCCATGTCTATCACCATGCACTAAAGTAAAGTCAAAATGGATCAAAGACCTGAATATTAAAACAGAGACCCTAAACTTACTAGAAGACAAAGCAGGTAAAAATCTTGATGACATAGGAGTAGGCAGAGAGTTCATGAACAAAAATCAAATTGCATGGGAAACACTTCCCAGAATCAACAACTGGGATCTCATCTCACTAAAAAGTTTTTGCATGTCAAAGGAAATCTCCAGCAGAGTGAAAAGAAAACCCACAAACTGGGAAAATATCTTAGCCAATTGTCCATCAGACAAAGGACTTCTATCTAAAACATATAAAGAATTAAAAGAAATCAGGCCCCTAAAATTCAAGGACCCAATCCAAAAATGAGCATCTGAGATGAATACACACTTCTCAGAGAAAGAAATACAAATGGCAAATAAATATATGAAA
>RJWM01042493.1:0-14335 GCA_004363535.1 Dasyprocta punctata | reverse complement strand
CTGCAAATACTGCTGTTCTGTGGGGCAGACTAGAACCCGAAGCTTCGCTGTGCTCCTGATTCACATTGCTGCTATAGGAAACTGGTCAATGGGACCTTGGGACCCAAAGGAGAGCTGTGTTTTCCCTGCTGTCCAGCAGGCAGAGGGCCTACTTCCTATGTCCCATCAAGTGCTCACATGGGTAGCATGTCTCAGGCACTGGTTCCAGCTGCTGGGGCCCCACGCAGACATACTCTGTCACATCCTACACAGCATGGAAGTGCTCAGTGCCTGCGATCCACTATGATTGTAGCTAGATGACTCACAGTTGGCAAGTCACTAAACTTTCCAAATGCCTAGATTTCCAGAATTTTAAAACGGGGATGACATTAACACCTACATTACAGATTTGTTGTAGTGATGGGGAGAAAAAACCTCTAGCTGCAGCAGCACTTATATAATGCCTGATTCCCACTAGTTGCTCATTAAGTGGCTCATTTTCCTAGGTGAAATAATCACCAGATTCTTGCATTGCTTGGGATGTGTCCACCATTCTCCCTTTCCACCACATGCAGAGGGAGGGACAGGGACAGTGGAAAGACACCAAGTTGAACTTGCCTAGACCCTGGAACATAAAAAGCCACAAAGAATCACCTTTTCCTGGGAAAAGGGAAGCTTGCACACTTATAGGAGAACAAAATGAGGGAACATGATGATAGGAGAGTAAATTTTTGTAGTAGAAAAAGTCACAAGCCATCACCAAGTGATAGAGACAGTTCTGCCATCTAAGCATGGCATAAGTACAAGTTCACAATGGATAAGATATTGCAAAATTTCTTCTGACTCTCCTATTCCATTAAACTTTGGATCCTAGCAGGGCATGGTGGTGCACCCCTAAAATCCCAACACTTGGAAGGCTGAGGCACGAGGCTCACTGTGAGTTCTAGGCCAGCCTGGAGTACACAGTGAGTTCAAGGGCAGCCTGGACTACACGGCCAGACACTATTTCAAAAACAAAAAATAAACTAAAACAAAACAAAACAAAGCTAAACAAACCTTTGGATCCTGCATTTTATAAAACAGAGTGGCCAGAATGGCACAATGGTGGTGGCTAAGCTCACACTGTTCTTGCATCACATAACTTTGTCAAGGTTTCCTACAGCAACATCTACCAACACAACAGCTATATACATGCAGATGAGCAGCCACCGGATTACATATGGATGGTTTCTAGTTTTTGCTAAGTTGCCTGCTTGAAAACATCTGTCCAAATACTCATAAAAATGAACAATACTGTTAGGATTTCATGAGAGTCTGTCTGGCTCAGAATGCTCTTGAGATAATGTCCTCATAGTGTATGTCCCCAACATTTATCTACATTCTTCCTGTAGGAAACGGTGCTTCAAATTCTGTCTTGGGATCTCAGGGAACATTCCCCAAGGTAGAACCACTTGGAGAACAAAAATAAAATTAGCTAAACATTTCATATCGAAGCTTTGACAAAAGAGAAGGGAGAGAAATATCACTGACACTAGAGAGACAGAGATTTGACAGCATGGTGAGCTCCTAAGGTTATGTTCTTTATCTGAAATAGAAAGTCAGAAGGAAAGACTGTGAGCCACCAATGTTCACTGGTTACCAACCAATCCTTTCAAGTCATCACCTCATTTGAGTCTCACAGTCAAATAGGAAGAACGAGCCTATCTTTCTTTCACTCTGGAAGAAACCAAACCTCAGAGTAGACTAACAATCCTCTACCTGTCCCTCAGCACTCCACTACGGACATCCTGGGACTACAGCTTTGTCAAAAGAGGAATGGGGTGGTCTCAAGGAGTGGTTCCTCCAAACAGCTGAGAAGGTAACAGTTGCCTGGAAATAGTCAAGGACAGTTCAGGAAAAGAAACAGATCCATCTCCAGTATTGGCTATTTTCAGTCCAAGAATGGAAGTAAGTTAGGGAAGTTAAGAGCCAGGTAGGGCAAGAACCAAATCAAAACAAAAAGCAAGAGTCAAGACAGGGGCGCCACAGGAGGGTATGGAGTGGGGGGCAGGGAAGCACTTCTGAGCCATGCAGGTCTTCACTTTTGTGTGGTTGGCGGTCAGTCTTACTTACAGGCACCATGGCAGGAGGTCCCTTGTTGCCTTGGGGTTGGGAAGCTTGGGATCTGGACCATCCTGACTCATGTCTCCAAATGTACTTTCCCATTCTCTATTTCACTTACTCTTTAAAACAGTAATTGGGAGGTAAACAGATTGCGGTGTTTAATGTACTTGCTTAGTAATACTGTCTTCCACTAAAGAGAACCTCTTTTTATTCCACCCATTTCAACTGTTGCCAGATGAGTCATCCTAAAGCTGCATTCTGATCTTGACATTTCTTTGATTCAACATTGCTCACAGGTTCCCACCACTCTCCACAGTGTAAATCCAAACCAATGCCCCACTTCAATTCAGTGGCTGCTGTGACTTGTACAGGCCTGACAGATTTCCAGACCTGTGACTTTCCTCACATTCCTTCTTCTCCCTTTAAAACCTGGTTAAGTATTTAAAACAAAGAAAGAAAGAAGGAAAGAAAGAAAACCCTGCTTAAGTTACTTCCCCATCAACACTGGCTACCTCAATAGGCAACCTTCCAAATCCAAGCTCAGACATCACCCTCCCTACCAAGTTTCCTTTTCACCACTTTATTCATCAGAGATGGGTAGAAAAACACCTATCACCGTGTCACGTACACGTGAGTGCGTGCGCATGTGTGTTACCTCTTTAAGTAACACCTGCAGACTTTGCAGGTGGGACACATTCCCCTTCTCTCTCAACTCCACATACCACCCTGTACCAAACAAAGTAACAGCTGTCCTGTGCTTCAAAAGTTTCAAAGTACTACCATAAATAATGTCTCAATTAATCCCCACGCACTGCTGTCAAGAGTTCTCTATTCCATCGGGTAGTTGAGGAAACAGAGCCCTATGACAGCCTTCAGCTAGACCACCATGTTCCACAAAAGACTGTCATGGCTGAACTGGCACAATAGTTTCCAGGGAATGGCTTTAGTGAGACATGCGTGGCTTTTCACAAAGCACAATGGATAAGACACGAACTTTAGGTTTATATCTGGAATGACACAGAACACTCCTTCCTAGCTTGTTGCAGATGGCTCTGGGCTTTACATTCTCAGGTCTGGTGAAATAAAATGAAGGATCATGAAGAGGAAATGTGTGCTTACTGAGTCCCATGGATGCAGTCACCTCAGTCACTACATAAGTGGCCCAAACCAGAGACCACCCTCCAGATATGTGGCCTGAAGTCCAGGGCACACTTACACCTTCTTCCAAAACGGCAGATCAGCGCACTGAGTGCAGCCTACACCTGTATCTGTCACTGTCCCGTGGAGAACCAGAGGGCAGCACAGCCTGCTGGGAAGAGGCCAGGGCAGAGAGAGCAGACAGCCTCCTCAGTGACATCAACACCAGCGTGAGGACAGTCTCCATTCCTGTCCAACTGTAGTAGGAGGGACTTTGGCCACTGCCCTTTTCTTGCTCTCTTTCCCTCATTTGCTGGAAATAACCTTTCTTTTAGTTCTTATGCATTATATTAGATGGTCAGGGAGGCACTTGACGAGTTGTAGATCTGGGCCACCCCCAGCTGTCTTCTAGTAAACACATCTACCCTTTCCACTAAGCATCCCGAGTAAGGGTTAGGTTTCCAGTGTTGCTTCCTCAGTGAAGTACTGTGGTGCACCACAGGAATCAGGCCCCCCGAAGAGTTAGTGAAACTTGTCAAAACCACAATTTTAACAAAAATAAAAACAAACAGAGAGCCTGGGCAGCTTAGCAAGACTCTATCTCAGAATTAAAAAATAGAAAGTGATGGGGATGTAGCTCAGTGGTAGGAGCTTGCTTAGCATGCCTAGGACTCTGGGTCCAACCCCTAGTTCTGCAATTAAATAACAAAACCAAGCCAAACCATGACTAGAGAGATCTAGTTAACCAGCTGGGAGAACTTTAGAGTCATCCAAATGGAAAAGGGATTCTAAGCTGAAACATCACATTCAAGAGACCACAGGGAGCATGAAAAGAAGGCTAGCAAAGGGAACTGACCCTTGCTGTGTAATTTTACCCTCGTGGCAAAGATGAGAAAGGGACGCAGCAAGGTCTCATGGCCAGTGGGGCAGAGCTGGGATAGCAACTCAGGCTTCCTTCTCTACTTCCAAACACAGGCAAGAGGAGAAAAAAAAATGCAGGTTATTGAAGAAAAGGGGGTCAGAAATGAGGGGATGAGAGTGAAAAAGCCAGGAGAGTTTCTTGGGGGGAAAAATAAACCCTGGGCCTGTTATTCTGACAGGCAGAAAACAGAGTATACTGATTGTGTCAGCGATCATACCTGCACAATATTTTAAAAGCCTGCAAAAGATTTTCAGTTTACAAAAGAAAAAAATTGACTAATTCATTTTAATGTAAATTATACACACACCCTCATAAGTATAGGATCCAGACAGATCATAAAACAACCTATAAAGCACTGAGCTTAAAGGTATTGGTTAGCTTTTAAGGTCGTCAGAAAACGTGAAAACCACTTTATTCTAAACTCTCAAGTTCAATGAGGACAATCATATAAAGATGACTGTGAATGTGTGGTATAAAGAGATGAGTAGCGACTGGCTCTTAAAAATAAACACAGAACACCGACAAGCCTTGGAACCATGAAACATGTCTGAATCTACTTAAAGTGGCTTTGACTCCAACACAGCAAGTCCAAATGCTATGTGATTTATAGGATCTCTTCTTGCTAAATATACATCTCCTGACCATCACAAAGTGTAGTAAAGTTGCACAAATCTCATAACTCCTCCTCCTATAAAAACAGTCCAATTTCTTCATCTTTCTAGCAGATTTCACCCCAAAACCACTTTAGCTTCAATGACAAGCAAATTAGTACATTCTGGAAGGCCCAAATTCACTATGACAACCTTCATTTTTCCTTTCCAGGAAATGACTCCAAGTTACATAAGTATTTCAAACAATATTTCAAATGTAAGAAAATGGAAGTAACTGTTGCACCTCAAACTAAAAAATAGAATGAAATTCCTTTTAAACCACGCTAGTTCACCTATCTCTTTCTTATATAGCTCAGCCTGACTTTTTACATTTGATTCTTTGCTAAGATGGGAACAACCAAATATGCTGACTGTGCTGCTGACTCTCAATGAATGTCCTTCTTCGTATGGACTCGGAGCTATGATGAGCCCTGCGTAACACAGACAGATACACACCAAGGCATGTGTTTCTCATAGGGTAACTTTGGTAACAAAAACACCCTCATATTCACAGTATTTGCAAATCTATTCCTACAAATACTACTCTCTAGAGAGTTCCACTGAGGCCCAGATACTTCATTACCCATCACTTGTCGTACACAGCAATAAGCAACTGTTCAGCACCTTAGAATGGAGGGTTTTCTCCTAATAGGACTAACAGACTAGACGAGGCTCTATCACTAAATGGAGAGAATAACAGCCTATACCTACCGACCTCACAATTTAGGATGCCTGACCACTCAGCCCCACAGACACAGAAGAAACCACTAAGCCTACAAATTTCAGCAAGGAACTCAGAAGGAGGCTCACCGAATTCTGAATGATGGTGTTACAATGTGCCTTGCCACATGCCAGAGCCAAGGTGAAAAGAAAATTCAGCAGCCATGACCAACCATGAGGCCAGACTTACATCCAGAGGAACAAAAAGCCTGCAGAACTGAGCAACAGCCGGAGGGGTTTCTTTTCTGGGTGGCAAGTCTAGGTGCTTTCCTACGGAAAATAGCAGACTGGTAAACAGCACAGAAACGGCTTCTCTGAGATGTGGTATTTGGACACTGCAATAAACCAACATAAGGAAGAGAAAAAGGAGAGAAGTGGGTACCCAGGACTCAGGAAGGATCTGAAGCAAGAATTAAAGCCCACAGGGAGAGTTAAGAGAGACACCTCAATGAAGAAAGAGGTGGTGAGTAGCACTTTTTCCCTGGGCCATAACTTACTGTGAGGAACAGGCAGCTAGAAACTACAGTTGCTCAGTGACTACTGGCAACCCTAGAGGCCTCCATGAAGCAATACACTAGTGCAACAGAAAAGTAGACACAGTACACTGCAGTGGCTGGTGATTATTTGGGTTCAGATGACCCCCAAGAGAGGGCAATTGGCCAGTAGCCATCTTGGAGAGGGACCAACTGAGCTCAGAACTCAGAATAGCTATTGGCTGGTTCTATTTAGCAGCTCCAACAGTCAGGGTGAGGCAGAATGGAGTTCCAGTTGGTAGGAGGTCGAGGAGCTGAGTTCAAACTGGCAGGAGGCACATGGAGTGCTATAGGCTCAACAAAATGGGTTCGTGCTTCACAGCCAGAAACCAGCCTGAACTTCAGTGAAACTAAACATGCAGGCTTGCTGGGATTATCCACTATCCTGCCATAAAGCTACACCTGGCTTGCTGGCATTAATCAACATGGATCTAGACTCTGTGACAGTAGAAACATGCCTTTAAGTAGAAAACTTTTTTAGTCATTTTCTTCTTTTCTTGTTTTTGTTTTATCTTGGTTGTTTGCTGTTGTTTTTATGAGTGTGAACATGGTTTCTCATTTTTTTTGTTGTTCTCTTCTGTTCTTGTTTTTATTTCTTTTTTTTTTCTCTTTCCTTTCTGTCTTCTTTACCAGTTTCCCAAAGTTTGAGTAATCTTCCTTTGTCAACCAGCCTTGCTTCTAATCTCTTTCACTTCTATTTCTCTACTTTTTCCCCCCTACTCTCTTTTACAAATTTCTCTCATAAGGGTTAAATCACTATATTGAGGGCTTGTTTACCATATACAATTTTGGGTTTGTTTTATACTGTGTTGTATGATCACAAATCTAGTTCCTATGGCTGAAGGTGGCAAATTAATAGTTATCACAGTTTGTCATTTTTTATGCAATAGCTGATGCTACTGTTATTGCTCACTGTACTACTTTAGCCAAGGTGATGTAATTGTTCTAATCAGCTGTTCTTTCTGGTATATCAAAACACACTGTTTAAGGGTCACAAACAATACTATTAGCCCAGTGCCAAAGAACCAGGTGCTGGGCCAAGTAGGCAGCAACTTCTCACCCCAAATAAATTGAAGAGGTAGGATCCTGCAACAGATTCAAACCCAAAAGCCAGCTACACCTGGAATACATCTCTGAGTAGTCATTTCCTCAGGGTTCTAAATACTAGCAATAAAGCTACTTGCCACGAGCAATTTACAAGCATCAAATCAGGAAATTAAAAAAAAACAGAAAATGAGAAGACATTTAAGCAAGATGCAACCCCAGACTCCCAGCTCACCATAGGCAAACCCAGGGGGCAATGAGGTAGAACAGTCCAAAAGCTATTCACCTGGAATCTCTGAAGTGGTAATAGTAGAAGTAACAAAGCAGATGGATGAGGATCTAGAAAAAATTCAAACCAGAAATAATTTCTCAGATAACTACAGAGATGGTAACCATAATGAAAGACATACTTAGTGACTCTTGAGCAGACACAAACAAACAAACAAACAAACAAACAAACAAAAATAGAGGCACTTAGGAAAATGATGGAAATCAAGAATGCCCAACACAGGAAAGAAATGGCATCCATGAAACAGACTCAAACAGATATCTAGGAGATTAAAAACTCCACTGGAAGTATATGTGGCAGAATGAGCCAAAGTGAGGACAGAATATCAGATGCAAACGACAGGACTGCAGTTAGTGATCATAAAAAGAAACATGTCTTAAAAACAGCAAGAAACAAGGAAAAATTAATCCAATAGCAGCTATACGATGCAAAGAACAACAACAAAAGATTGATTGGAGTCAATGAAAAAGCATGATAGTGCAAGTAACATAAAAAAACTTCTTCACCGATGTCATGGTAGAAAACTTTCCAAGCAGGGGAAAAGAATTTGACATACAGATAAGTGAGGCATACAGAACTCTTGAATTAGCCATAATTGAGGAAGAAAAAAAATCAACATGTCTTATAATAGTCAAGATTCCAGAAATTCAACACAAGAACAGAATACAGGGTACACTAGCAGGTCATCATCAAGATTCCAGAAATTCAACACAAGAACAGAATACAGAGTACACTGGAGTTAGGACTGCCCTATCATATGAACAACTTGGTTTATGACTAGAATTTTAGTTTTAACTTATGACCAAAGTCTTGTTATGACCCGAATGCTGATTGCTTGTACTTTTAGATGGTCTCAGATACAGACTTAACCCTTAAAGAGTTCTGGAAGGAACAATACAACACCCATTTCTGTATGGGGTTAACTGAGAAATCCTGGGCCAGTGTTTCTCTATGGACACTAAGATCTGCCTGTATATAGGAGAGAGACTTTGAAGACTGTGTAGAGGAGCCTGAGCCTTCAATTGACAACTTGAGCTACAACCAGCCCTTGGGAATGAATTGAGTTCGTAAGTCAAGGGAAAACTCTATTAAAAACTGTTAGGGAAAAGAAACAAATGACTTACAAAGGAAAGTCATCAGAATCATAGCAGTCTTCTCAACACACACCCTCAACTCAAGGACAACTTGCAGTAAAGTACTTCAAGAACTGAAAGAAAACAACCTCCAACCCAGACTGATGTACTCTACAAAACTACCTTGCTTTTTTTTTTTTTTTTTTTTTACTTTTTTAACATCAAGTACATTTATTGGAAAAGAAGAAAGTTATGAAATACCCTCATATCTTTCCTTAAGAAATTAGAAGTAAAACACAGAATAAAACCAAGAAAAAATAGAAGAAAATAATAAACATCAGAAAACACAATCCCTTATCAAAATGCCAACACCATTTTTCATAAAAATTAACATTTTGATTCTTACATTTCTGTAGAAACACAAAAGACTCAGGAAAGTCTAAATAACTTTGATAAAGGAACAAAATTAGAGCTCCAAACTTCCCCAATCCCACGACTTATCACAAAGTTATACCACTCTTAACAAAACAGCATTGATATCAAGATAAACAAAACACCAAGGTACCAATATGAGATCCCAAAGTAAATATCCACATAACATACAATTTCTGGCAAAGATGCAAAAGCAATTAAGTGGAGAAAGAACTGTACCATCAATAAATAGATTAGAACAACAGGATATCCACATGCAAAAAACAAAAAACAAATCTTATAGCACATCAAAAATTTCTTAAGACTTCCAAAAGTCAACTCAAAATGGCTCACAGTGGGTTAGTTAACATAAAGGAATGTGTGGCCTAAGAAATTGCTTTGGCTGAGGTCATTCTTTCCGGGACAAAAAGACTGGGACAAAGTGTAGACGGGAAGATAGAACCTACAGAGGTGTTCAGTGAAGGGAGGCACTGAATTTACTTCTGGACAGGCCATGTGGATGACAAAGCAGGCCACAGTGCTTTTTCTTTTTTTAACTATCTTAACTATTTTTTATATACATATACATAGTTTTTCTTTGTCACACAAGTGAAACAATATGATGCTTACACATGCGTGACTTATTTAGTTCACTGACAAGTATGTTCTCAAGGCACATCTACTTAAGTATAAAAGTGTCCAGTTTATCATTCTTTATAGCTGAGTAGTATTCCATTACATAGAAACACCACATCTTTTTTTATTCATTCCTCAGTCAATGGGCATTTAGGTTGTTTCCAAGATCTGGCTATTCTGAACTGTACTGTTATAAACATAGGTGCACATACATCACTGTGGTATGATGTTTTTCATTCTTTGGGAAGATATACAGAAGAGGAATACCTGGGTCAAATGGGACCTCCAATTCTAGTTTTTTGAGGAATCTCCACACTGATTTTCACAGTGGTTGCACCAGCCTGCATTCCCACCAACAGCAGAGAGGCGTTCCTTTCTTCCCACAGCCCCTCCAGCACTTGTTACTGGTTGACTTCTTAATACTAGCCATTCTCTCTGGGGTGAGGTGGAATCTCAGTGTTGTTTTAATTTGCATCTCTCGAATGACCAGTGCTGCTGAACATTTTTTCACATATTTATTTGCCATTTGTACTTCTTCATCTGAAAAGTGTGTGTTAACCTCAGATGCCCATTTTTGGATTGGGTCTTTAAATCTGGGAGGACTGATTTTTTTGAGTTCTTTACACATTCTCGATAGTAATCCTTTATCTGAGGAACAACTAGCAAACATTTTCTCCCACATTGTGGGTTGTCTCTTCACTCTGTTGGTGATTTCTCTTGCTGTGCAAAAGCTTTTCAGTAGGATGAGATCCCATTTGTTGATTCTTTTTGATAAGTCCTATGCAATCTGAGTTTCATTCATAGTCTTTGCCTACACCAATGTCTTCAAAAGTTTTACCTACTCCATCTTCCAGGAAATGTAATGTTTCTATTTTAATATTGAGATCTTTAATTCATTCAGATTTTAGCTTAGTACATGGTGAAAGATATGGGTCCAGTTTTAATCTTTGGCATGTGGAAAGCCAGTTTTTCCAACACCATTTATTAAAGAGGCTATCTTTCTTCCAATAAATGTGTTTGGCAGCTTTGTCAAAGATAAGGTAGCTTAATGTGTCTGCAATTGTTGCTGCTGCTTTTTTTTTTTTTTTTTTTTTGGTACCAGGGAACAAACTCACAACCTCATGCTTGCCAGGCAGGCACCCATGCCACTGAGCTAAATTCTCAGCCCTATTTTTTGAGACAGGGTCTCACTATGCAGTTCAGAGTGGCCTTGAACTCACTCTGTACCCCAGGTTGGTCTCGAACTTACAATGATCCCCCTGCCTCAGTCTCCTTCCTGAGTGCTGGGATTACAGGCATGCACCACCACACCTGGTTTTTGCATCTTCTAATCGATTCCATTGATCTTCAGGTCTGTTT
Organism: Dasyprocta punctata; assembly: GCA_004363535.1. Taxonomy (NCBI): domain Eukaryota; kingdom Metazoa; phylum Chordata; class Mammalia; order Rodentia; family Dasyproctidae; genus Dasyprocta; species Dasyprocta punctata. The sequence continues at coordinate 3,479 of RJWM01042493.1, read as the reverse complement.
TTTTGCCAGTACCACACTGTTTTTATCTCAGTAGCTTTATAGTATAACTTCAGGTCAGGAATTGTGATGCCCCTTGTCTTGTCTTTGTTGCTCAGGATTGCCTCTGCTAATCGAGGTCCCTTCTGGTTCCAGATGAATTTCAGGATTGTTTTCTCTAATTCTGTAAGATACACTATTGGAATTTTGATTGGGATTGCATTGAATCTGTATAATACTTTTAGAAGTATGGCAATTTTTACTGTATTGATTCTTCCTCCCCAAGAGCACGGGATATCTCCATTTTCTAATATTCTCCTCAATCTCCTTTTTCAAAGTACTATAGTTTTCAATATAGAGGTCTTTTACATCTTTCATTAGATTGATTCCTAAGTATTTCATTTTTGTTTTTTTGGATGCTACTGTAAAAGGTATTGTTTCTCTGATTTCTTTCTCAGTGAGTTTGTTATTCATGTACAAGAAGGCTATTGATTTTTGAGGGCTGACTTTGCAACCAGCTACATTACTAAATCTGCTTATTAAATCTAGAAGTCTTTTGGTGGAGTTTTTGGGATCTTCTAAGTAGAATATCATGTGATTTGCAAATAATGATCGTGTAACTCTTCCTTTCCTATCTTTATTCCTTTTATTTCTTTCTCTTGTCTAATTGCCCTGGCTAAAGTTTCCAGGACTATGTTGAGTAAGAGTGGAGACAGTGGACATCCTTGCCTTGGTCCTGATTTTAGAGTGAAAGCTTTCAGTTTTTGTCCATTTAGTATGATGTTGGCTTTTGGTTTTTCATAGATAGCTTTTATCAGATTGAGATAAAGATCATCTATTCCAATTTCCTGTAGAGTTTTTATCATGAATGGGTGCTGGACTTTGTCAAAAGCTTTTTCTGCACCTATCGAGATAATCATATGATTTTATCATTGGCTCTGTTAATATGGTGCATTACATTTATGGACTTACATATGTTGAACCATCCCTGCATCCCTGGGATGAACCCCACTTGATCATGGTGTATGATCTTCTTGACAATTTGCTGCAGTCTGTTTGCCAGTACCTTACTGAGGACTTTTGCATCAATGCTCATTAGGGAGGTTGGCCTGTAATTCTCTTCCTTAGTTGGGTCCTTGTCTGGTTTTGGAATCAGAGTAATGCTTGCTTCCAGGAATGAATTTGGGAGTATTGCTTCCCTTTCAATTTCATTAAAGAGTTTGAGAAGTAATGGTGTTAGGTCTTTACTAAGTTTCTTGTAGAATTCAGCAGTGAATCCATCAGGGCGTGGGCTTTTCTTTGTTGATAGGCTTTTAATTTCATTTATTGATATTGGGTTATTTAGGATTTTTATATCTTTTTGATTCAACTTTGGTAACTCATATGTATCTAGGAATCTGTCCATTTCTTCTGTATTTTCCATCATATTAGAATACAAGTTTTCAAATTAGGTATAAATAATTTTCTGGATTTCAACAAGGTCTGTCATGATTTCACCTTTTCATTTCTAACTGCATGGATTTAAATCCTTTCTTTCCTTTTTTTGATAAGGTTAGCCAAGGGTTTGTCAATTTTATTTAATCTTTCAAAGAATCAACTCTCTGAGATTCACTGATTTTTTGTATTGTTTTTAAGTCTCCAATGTGTTAATTCCTGCTCTGATCCTTATAATTTCCTCCCTTGTAAAGTTTTTGGTTTAGCCTGCTCTTCTTTTTCTAGAAGTTTGTGGTTCAACATTAAGTTGTTTATATGAGCTTGCTCTGTTTTCCTGATATGGATATTTACTGCTATAAACTTCCTTCTTAAGACTTCTTTCATTGTGTCCCACAAGTTCTGGTATGTTGTATTGTCACTGTTGTTCAACTGCAAAAACTGTCTAATTTCTTCTTTAATCTCATCTGTGACCCACTGATTGTTCAGTAAGGTGCTAATAGGGCCAGAAGTTTGGCTCAGTGGCTTAAGCGCCTACTGGACAGGTGCGAGTTTGTGAGTTTGAGCCCCGGTACTGCAAAAAGAAAAGAAAAGAAAAGAAAAGAAAAGAAAAGAAAAGAAAAGAAAACAAAAGAAAACAAAACAAAACAAAACAAAACAAAAAAACGTAAAGTGCTATTTAATTTCCATGTGCTGATGAAATTCTGTGGTTTCCTTTGGCATGGACTTCCACTTTCATTGCACTGTGGACTGGTAGTATGCATGGGATAATTTCAATTCCTTTACATTTACTTAAGCATGTTTTATGAGCTAGTATATGGTCTATTTTGGAGAATGTCCCATGTGCAGCTGAGAAGAATGTGTATTCTGATGTTGTGAACTGGAAGACTCTATAGACATCAACTAAGTCCATTTACTCAAAAGTCTGATTTAGTTCTAATATTTCATTATTGATTTTTTTTGTCTAACTGATCTGTCTTTTTGTGACAGTAGGGTACTGAGGTCTCCCAATACAATTGTATTAAGGTTTATGTGATTTTTCACGTCCATTAATAATTATTTTATATAATTGGGTACACTAATATTTGCTGCATATATATTTATGATTGTTACCTCTTCCTCTTGGATTATTCCCTTTACCAAGATATAGTGACCTTCTTTGTCTCTCTCAATCAGTCTTGGCTTGAAATTGACTTTATCTGCAAATAGAATGGTAACCCCTGTGCTTTTCTGAATTCCTGTTGCATGGAGTATTGCTTTCTTTGAAAGATTAAATAAAATTATCAAATCCTTAGCCAACCTTATCAAAAAAAGCAAAGACTTAAATCCATGCAATCAGGAATAAAAAGGGTAAAGTCATAAGAGATCCTGCAGAAATCCAGAAGATCATTAGTACCTACTTCTAAGATGGAAAACACAATAAATGGACAGAGTCCTAGGTACATACGAATTACCAAAATTGAATAAAAAAGATAAAAAAATTCTAAATAAACCAGTATCAGTTAATGAAATTGAAGATGTAATTAAAAACTTGCCCACAAAGAAAAGCCCAGACCCTGCCAGATTCACTATTGAATTCTATAGTCTCTTCACATGCCCAGAAGATCTAAACTACACAAAAGAACCTTATAAATCTACTATAAAGCCTGACAACTGTTCTGTAATAAAATTTCTATAACCTAAGGATCAGGCAGAAAAGAAAGGTAATAAGTAGGATCCAACAATATATTACACAAAAAGCAGTAAATGCATTTAAATATTATTTTTCCATTTTGTTATTTGAGAAAATATAAGAAAACATCACACACAACTAGGAGTTTAAAGTGATACTAACATGTTGCTGTATCTACCTCAATTAAAAAATATTCTTGTGGGGCCGAGCTTGCGGACAGAACCAGGGTCGGGTCCGCGTCCCGCGCGGTGCCCAGCACAGCTCCCTGGGACCGGGAGGCCTTCGCCCCCACCCAGTAAAGGAGGAGACTCCACCTGCACGCCCCGGGAGGCTGTCCTTCCTTGCTGTGCACGGGACCCAGCCAATCGGTCCCGCGATCCTGCACGCCGCGAACCTCAGG
>RJWM01042492.1:0-14335 GCA_004363535.1 Dasyprocta punctata | reverse complement strand
TTTTCATGCATACAATTAGAATTTCATTAAATATCTTGTTAATCTCTGTTTATAGCCTAGTCTGCAACTCAAGAATAGAAAAGTACTTTTCAGGTACAAGTACTGCCATATGCATATGAAGACACAAATTTATGTTTGTACCTCCACGCAAACTGCATCATTTACAACTTAAAACTGTAAGGAGTCCAAATTGGGACTTGAATCATCCTCCCGAAATAGTTAAAGGGCTGTCTTACAAATGCAGACAGGAAAAAGGTATTTCCACCATCCTGTTTGTGCGTGGGGCACTTGAGTGCAAATCTCGGAGAGTCAAGCAAAGCAGGCAGCCTGTGCACCGCAGGACCATGCAATTACCCAGGCAAATGGAAAATTCATCAGATAACATTCACCAAGAAAGAAAAAAAAACCCTCAACTACTTTATAAAGTATCAATAAAGTTTTCTGAAAATTCAGCAATGTAATCAGAAACATGTAGTTTTATTATGTGGCAACCACTTTAAGTCCAACAAAATCATTCCCATATATAGACACCTCCTAACCATTTGATAAATAAATCATCCTCTGGGCAGAAGTTAAGCCTTTCTGGCCACTGAGTAAACATTTATTAATTGACAGACCAAAGGTGCTCATTCAGAGCTTTAGTGGGCACAAAGCATTAAAGCAAACTCGTACCATGCACAAACTCCCCCCAGGTGCTCCCCCGACTGATGAGTCTCCCTGCTCTTCTGGGTGCCCAAGGGTGGGACCTACTAGCCTCTTGCCACGAGTGCAATCATCAAATCATGAGATCTTAGACCTGTATTCAGGGGTGAGAAGAGGCTGGAAGTTGAGGTGCCTCGGTTCCTTTGCTGATCTTACCACACCCTCAGGACCCTTCTACCCATCTGTAACCTATGCACTCTTCAAGGACCAATCAGTCCTAGCCTTGCTGGTCTCCTGCTGAGTGTTTCTCCTTCGAATCCATACAGGCTACACGCTGTCTATTCCAGCGGGCTCCACCCTTCATCATACATCCCTAAAGGTAAAAGATTTTAAGCTTTATCCCCAGTGCATATACTTTTCTGTATAAATAAGGTGTGCATACTAGTATCTCTCACACAGCTCACTGCTAATGCTTCAGGAAATGCTGTTAGATCTACTGCCAAATCCTATCTGATATCTAGTTCCTTCTCTTCACTCTACTGGTAACACCCTGGACCAAGTGGCCATTGTCGCTCACCAGGAATTACTCTAGGGTTTCCCAGCAGCAAGCCTGCTGCTGCCCTTACTTCCCTAAAATACATTTTCAGCACAGAAGCTTTAATAGTCTTCTAGAAACATGAACCAGTTCATGTTACTTCCTGGCTCACTCCCTGCAATGGTTTCGCATCCCATCTCACTCACAACAAAAGCCAAGTCCTCACAGGCCAAGAGGACCTGCTGACACACCTGCACACATGCACATGCACACACGCGCGCGCACACACACACGTACACACACACAGGATTTCTCAACTTCATCTCTTATCACCCTCCTTGTTGCTTGGGCTCTGGTCTCACTGACCTCCTTGCTCATCATATTCCCCTTTCCAGAACTGTCCTCACCTTAGGCCCTGGCACTTGCTCTGTGCGTGTGCCCTATCTAAAGCCTGAACACTCCCTCAATTCTTCCCACCTGCTCCTGGCTTCATTTTTTTTTCTCCTTAGCACATATCACCACCTCATCCACTATATATTCCCTCTGCTCATCATTTTTACCATCTGTTCTCTCCGCCTGAATAGAAGCGCCCCAAGAACAAGGGCTCTTGTCAGTGGTGCTCACCTCTGTATTTCCCAGTGCCCGGACAACGCAGGAGGTGCACAGTGCGGGCCCACTCCGAGCACTTTCACTCCGCCCTCGTTGGCCAACGTCTCACATTGGAAGCTTGGTCCCCAGTGCAGCAATGGGGAGAGGTGACTGAGTCCTGAGGACTCTGCCCTCAGAAATGGACTGATTCATCTACGGATTAATGGGTTATGCCAGCAGTGATGACTTCGTTGTAAAAGTAAGCTGGCTCTCTGGCACAGTTGCTTTGTCTTGCCAGGTGACACTGCCATGTTATGATGCTGGAAGAATGTTCTCACCAGATGCTGACCAGACACCAGTGCCATGCTCATGGACCTGCTGGCCTCCAGAACATGAGCTAAATAAACCTCTGCTCTTCAGAAATGACCTTGGCTCTGGCGTTTTGCTCTAGCAGCAGAAAATGGGCTAAGATAATGAGTGATGTCATTACCAATAGGAGATGTCAATGATGAAACTCTTCTTCAGTGTACAACATCTCTTGAGATCTCAGCTAATGGGCATAGGCACCAATCCACATTTCACATATTAAAATTAATAATTTCATGTGTCCTAATTGTGTCTCATCAGATCTTGTTATACCATTCTTGGTTGTCTCATGATGAAGTGTAGTATCACAAGTATGGGTTATTTAATGAGCTATTTACTGTCAGTATAAACAGATGTTCCAATCTTTTCTCCCTATGCCCTAGTGGATCATCTTACATAACCCCGTGGGTGTGTACCCTCCCCTTTGAGAGGACACTTAATCATTTCATTCATTTGAGATTAAATATGCCCTACTCTTTACTTCTGCTTATCATTTCAAATATTCATATCTTATCAAGTAGCTCTTCATCCTGGACAGCTGGGAAAATGTCATACATACTACTATCTAATGGTTAAAGCACAGACTCCAAAACCATGCATCCAAATACCAGTTTTAATTCTCACTGATCAGTTGGCCATTAACAAGTTGCTTAGCATCTCTGAACCTCAGTTCTCTCACCTCTAAAGCACACACTACAAAAGAACTTGTTCACAGGATTATCATAGGCATCGAATGAGTCAATACTTGCACAGTATGTGGGTTGTCTGAAACATGATATATTTAAGAATAAGGGCATTATAAGAGTAGCTGTTTGCTGTTACTATTTTATGTTACATAATATACAGTTTAGTGTTTGGGCCTGGGAAGATTAATCAATGTTTATGTGCTGATCACATATCATTTTGATCAAAAGAATAGCTGTGTCTCTTATTTGCTTCCCTCTGCCTCTGGTTCCTCCTTTGTCTGGATCTGTTCCTTCAACCATGGTAAGACCTACAGCTTTCCCATCAAAGGAATGTCCTATGGCTTCTCACTAGTCATAGACTTAGACACTGCATTTGTTTCCTCAAGCTGCTGTGGGGGTGGGGAACATAGCCTCAATCAGTGATGGCAAACATTCTAGAGCTTTCAACCATAAGAGACAGACAGCTGTGGCACACATGCCATAGGCTCACCACTACTGACCTAGAGGCCTCAATACTGGATGCTGACTCTCTCACAGTCCTGGAGGTTAGAGGTCCAAGACCAAGGTGCCACTAGGACTGCCCTTCCTGCCTGGGTCCTCACATGGCCTCTTCCCCATGTGTGAAAAGATGGCCAGCTCCGGTGTCTCCTCCTCTTCTCATAAGGACACAGTCCCATCAGATTAGAGCCCCACAGTATGACCTCATTTAACTTTACCTCCCTAAAGGCCCTAGATAGCTCTCTGAAACTGAGTGTGTGACTATAATATAATTACTCTCTCTAAAAAAAAAAAAAATTTAAACTTTTACTAAGCCCTACAAAATACAACATGGATTATATTATAATATGAATTTATTATAGAGACAATTCCAAAAAGTACAAACAATAGATTTCTTAGAAAATCACCCACAATCTCTACCACCCAGAGACTAAGAGTAATAGTACAAGTTGAAATCTCTAATTCAAGAATCTGAACTTTGTAATGTCCCAAAATCAAAACACTTCCGGTCCCCAGTATTTCAGACAAGGAATACTCAAACTGTAACAAATAATTTATTTCACTCATATATTATATGTACTTTTAAGTTCATTAGAATTATACAGTAATTACTGTTCAATTGTCCATTCTGTCCTATAGACCTTCACAAAAATCTATCTTTTCTTTTACTTTTACATCAGAAACTCTTTAAGCATTTTAAAAACCTATTTATATTTTGTAAGTAAATGGTCACGACTAGAGACCATACTCGTAAGTGAGATAAATCAAACCCACATGTGTAAATACCGTATTGTCTCCCTAGTGTAAGAAAAGGAAAAGTATATATGATCCAAAATCTATAATAAATACTACGTAAGGGTAAAAAAGAGCAAAAGTAACTGGGAAGGGAAAAGGCGGAAAGAGAAAAGGGAAGAGGAAAAGATATAAACCTGTATATATGTATATGTAAGATAACTAAAATGAACACACTGTGAATCTATTCGTTATTGAGAAAGAACAATTAATACTCATATGATTAGATTAATTTTACATGTCTATATCTGTTAATGTAAGTAACCATTTTAAAGATAACGATACGCAATATTGCAAGCATTGTCAAGTTTCTATCATCCGATTTTGTAAACCTGCAATGTTATTGTTGTGTATTTACTCTAATCGTTTTTGTTTGTCTCTTTTGCTTGTTGTCTTTGTTTTATATGTCTTTTTTTTCTGCTTTTTCTTTGCTTAAATTAAAAAAAACCTATTTATAGATTCTTAAATTTTTAAAATCAACCTTCAAGTTATATTTTCAATGATTTATCTTTTATTTCTTACATCTTAAGTAAACTTACTTTTCATATGAGGCTAAATTTTTTAATTAAATAAATTTCACTTTAAAACTCCAAAATTTTGTGTTCCTTGTTTTGTTTTTTTGTTTGTGTGTGTGTGTGTGTGTGTGTGTTCTATGGTTTCTCTTTCCTCTTTATCCTACTGACATTATCTCGTTTGTGTTGTTTTTTTTTTTTTTTTTTTTTTGCGGCACCGGGGATTGAACTCACAACCTCGTGCCTGCCAGGGCAGGAGCTTAAGGCACTGAGCCGAACTCTCGGCCCTGGCTTTTTGAGGCAGGGTCACACTATGTAGCTCAGGCCGGTCTTGCACTCGCGTTGTAGCCCAAGCCGGCCTCGAACTCACAACGCTCCACCTACCTCAGCCTCCCGAGTGCTGGGATTAAAGGCGTGCACCACCACGCCCGGCTTCTTTTGTGGTTTTTGTTGCTGTTGTTGTTTTGCTTTGTTTTGTTTTCTTGAGACACAGTCTTGCTATGTAGTGCAGGCTGGCCTTGAATTCATTTCTGTAGCTTAGGCTGGCCTCAAACTCACAGCGATACACCTGCCTCAGTCTCCCAAGTGCTGGAGCTACAGGTATGCACCACCACACCTGAATATTTCCCCTCTTACTGTCATGGTTCGCTTCTTTTGAGGTGAGTTTTGGACATGGTTGATGAGAAGCAGGGCAAACGTCACACTATCTGCCCCTCTGTCTCTGAGGGTGATGCCCCAGCTGTCCGCATGGCTCGGCCAGGCAGATAAAGACAGAGCCTGGGGTTAATCCTCCCTGGGACCCAAGTGTGATGGCGTGCATTTCTGATTAACTGGAACCTATCCTGCTGCAGTGCTGTCCTGGACTTCAACCCCATCCAAGCTACAACCTCCATTCCTCACAGAACTAAAGCATGCTCTTCCTGTACTAGCTACTTGAAAGACTGAGGCAGAAGGATCACAAATTTGAGGCCATCCTGGGCCAGCCTGTCTCAAAATGAAAGGAAAAAAATAAAAGCACTAAGAATGTACCTCAGTGGTGGAGCTGCAATACCAAAAATTAAAATAACATGCTCCTCCTTCCTCATCACAAAAGCCAACTGAGCCAAAGGTTAGTTCACACAGCGTTGTTCTGTGGTATCAGTTCCAGGCCAGCTTTCTGAATTTTAGAATCAGTACTGGATAACTCAGTCTACCTAGAACCCATGCCTAGAATCACAAAAAATCATCCCTGGATGGTCTGAATGGTCAGCCAGCCACAAGACCCACTGAATTTGGCAAAGCAAGGACCCAGCCAAACCAGCAAGGGTCCTAGCACCATGGAGGGCTGCACGCATCACCGCCTTTCTGACCTCCTAGCACTTCCTCGTCCACATACTCTGTAACCTACAGCAGTGGGACAGGGAGGGGGCACTGCACAAGTGTGGAAATCCTCTGCAGGGACTCCTAGGAAGAAATTCACAATACCCTGATCCAAGGCTCTGTGAATAGGTGCAGGATGCACCAACAATACGCTGTGGACTGTGAGAGCAGAGCACTTTACTGTAATTAGTTGGGGAGGGAGGAGAGAGAAGGCTGTGTGGAAAAGATGACTTTTGACACAGTCCTCCAGGGATGGAGGCAAGAGGCTGGGCCTCCCATCTGGGCAATGGCACACAAGTCTGCAGTGCATGACCTGTTCGGAGAATTGCAACTACAGAGAGATAAGGAAGTGACCACTGTATCCCCACCCTGGTCCCATGTTGGGGACTCAATGCTCAGATAGCCATGTGCAAGCTGCCAGACCTTCTCCCCCGAGGACAACAAGGACTGCCAGAAGCTAGCTTCTCCTGCCATTCAATGACACTTAAAAAGAGAGGAACAAGTGATTTCCACTGCGATGAGGGGCAGGCCTAGACATCCGGTATAGGCAGTCTCCCGGGCACTTGCATCTTTCTCCTCTTCCCTCCATTCTCTCCTTCTGCACCAGTCAATGGGCTCAGCTGAGAGACCACAGTATGATGTTGCTCCCAGGGAACTCTCTTTCCATCCCATTCTTGCTACCCCGGTCTCCTGGGAGGGGAAACAATTCCCTTCTCATTCACTTTCTTCACGTGTGGGCAGATTTTATGCAGTGAAAGAACCTCTACCCTCAACCAGGTAGACATCTTTTCTCCCTGCCTATTAAGTTTCTAGCCCTTTTCCTTTGACAAAAGCAATTCTATTTCTCTCAGTTTTGATGGCTTTCCTCCGTGGGGCACTGGCCCATGTAATTCACCGACAGGTAAGTGATCAGCCCAGGCCAATCAGTTGCTCTTCTCCCTAGAAGGTCTCCCCAACACCCAGCTGCCTGTGTGGCTCACTCCCTATCTTCTTCCAGACCTATGCTATGGAGAAGCCATGGCTCCCCAAAATTCTACACACAGCATCCAGTACCTGCTGCCATCACTCTTTATCACCCCATCCTACTGGAGTTTTCAGCAGAGCACATACCACGATACAGACATGCGCTCACTGCATCTGCCCATTATCTGTCTCTGGAATGTCAGCTCCAGGAGAACAAAGACGGCCCCCTTCACCAATGCATCCTCATCAGTGCCTGAGTAGTGCTGCTCGGGAAATAAGGATTTCCCGAGGGGAGACAGGATGGAGACGTAAACTGGGTCTCGAGTGGAATGACAAAAGTAGCTGAAGCTCCGTCCCGCAGCAGAGCTTTGGAAAGTCATCCTTTGGCCCCCGCTCCCTAGAGCCCTGGGGCGGCCTCTCCTTGTGAGCCATTTGTACCCCTGCCCACACGGTCCCTGGTTTATAGAGTTGATTCCTGTGGCTCACAGACACAGAGCCTGGCTCTTGCCTTTGTCAGGATCGAGCCTCCTAGTAACTGACCCGGACTTGCTGTACCCTTTATTGAACTAGGTCTCTTAACCTATCAGCCTCCACTTACCATCCCCAGCTTCACAATGCAGATGGTCCATGTCTCCCCTACATTCTCTCTGGCCTGGGACCCACCTTACTTCTCAGCCACCCCACGTGGTCATGAACAATCTTGAGAATGATGCTGACAGTAGTTTAGGTCACAAATGCAATTTATGTCTAGGCTGAAAGTTTGTGCTTCACCTAGGATGGTGGCCAGAGTAACACAACATGTGCGTGGCTACGGCACTCAAGTGACTATTAAACCTGGTCTGAGAGATAGTGATAGGAAGCTACACTCTCATGTATGTATGACGACTGCTGCAGATAAGGGGCACAACAAGCAATCCAGATACCAACTCTCACTTAATTTCCATCACACTTCGAAAAACAGTAAAAGTCCTTCATTGCACCAGAGCACCATATTTAAAGAAAATATTCCTTCACTCATTCCTGCTGCTCACAAGCATAGGCAGATAAGAAGCATTGATCTCAGCTATTCTGAGCAGTGATTTTTTTTTTCTTTTAAATGATTCAGTTACTTTGACATGGGTCTGACAGCAAAAGCCCAGCTGCCCTGACAGTCGAGGAGCAATCTATCACTTCACTCAAACATGCATTCTCAGGCCACGTATGAGAGTCAGCGCTTTTTCCTCCCAGCCATAGTGAGAAATTATTGGTTTAAATTCATTATCTGCCTTTGGAAACATTTTCAAAGTAATTCAAAAATTATTTAGGGTATAATTTGTTCCCTAAGAGAGAACACAGAAACATACACAGAAGCAGTCAGCTGAATTTAATTAGTATCGAGGGGACAGAAAGGGAGAGTGCGTAATGTGCCAGGACCTCAAAATTTCAAATTGGCCACCTGAGAATGAGCACCGTCAGGGTCTCAGGAAGGACCACAGAGTGACTGTCATGAAGACATGGAAATTATTAGTTCAATTTTTAAATTCTATGTTGGAGCAAAAAAATAATAAGTTTTTATGAAAGGTAAGGATAGATTCTCTGATAACACAGGATGTATATGAGATGAATTAAAACATTAATGAACCCATGAAAGGTACTAACCTCAGTAATAATTAAACAGAAACTACATGAGATATGAGGCTAGTCAATAACAAAGACTGAAATATGATAGTTTTCACTGCAGATACAAAATTAGTGAATTAGTTATTCTTACCCATTGCTGGTACCATGAGGCAATCAAGTTTTTGAACAGATATATCATGATGACATTTATTAGCACAGTACGCATATGGAAAAATAGAAATATTAGTAACAGTGATTATTAACTAAATCTTGAGATACACTGTGGCTATTCATTTTAATTTTTAATACCTTGAGAAAATGCATGTTTTCTAAATTTATGTGGAAATTAAGGATACAATTGTGTGTGTGTGTGTGTGTGTGTGTGTGGTACCAGAAATCGAATTCAGGGCTTCAGGCTTACCAGGCAGGCACCTGTACCACTAAGCTAAAACCCCAGCCCCAGGATACAAATTTTTAACAACATGATTGTGACTATGTCAAAACAGAATAAAGAAAAATACTGCTAAAAAGCTACTAGAACTAACAGACTAGTGGAGCAAGGTTGGAGGATACAGACAAATACTAAAAATTAATGATATTTCTTTAACCTAGCAATGATCAGAAACTAAAGTAATACCATTTACAATTGCATCAAAAATATAAAGTACTTAGGATAAGTCTAACAAAGCATAGGGAACATCTACCCATTGAAAATTACAAAACATTGCTGAAACAAATTTTAAGACACTCAAATAAAAGTAGCTATACACCTTATTTGTGATTGGAAGACTCAATATTGTTAAGCTGTCAGTTCTCCCAAAATTGATCCATAAATGCAATGCAATTCCAATAGACACCTTTTTAAAAAAAATTAACAAATTCATTCTAAAATTCTATGCAAAGGACATAGAATGTGCAAAAGGATTTTCAAAAATAATAAAGCTGGAGAAATAAAACCAATTTTGAAGCTGGGCATGGTGGCACACTTGAAATCTGAGCACTTGGGAGGCTGAGACAGAAGGTTCCTCACAAGTTCTAAGCCATAGTGGGCTACACAGTGAGTTCAAGGCCACCCTGAACTACATAGCGAGACCCTGTCTCCAAAAAAACAACAATAACAAAAAAAAATGCTAATTTTTAATTTAGAGAGATAACATTAGAGAACAATACAATATTGGCTTAAAGACAGTTAAATAAATCAATAAAATAGAAAAGAAAATCCAGAAATGGACCAGCATATACATAAGCACAACTGACTTTTGACCAAGGTGCAAAGATACTTCCCTAGAAAAAAGGATGGCTTTTTCAACAAATGACACTGAAACCATTGGATATCCATGTGTAAAAATGAACTCAAAGCAGATCAGAGTGCTGAAGGTTGACAGATATGAAATGGCTTCGGTGTTAGCCAGGACCAAATTCAGACTGCAAGTATAGGAGACAAAACAAGTGAAGGTTTTTTTCCCCCTGTATCATGGATCGGTTTAGAGGACAGAAGAATCCACCATGGGCTACTCTGTTTATGGCCACTGTGGTATCAAAGTCAGCTGCACTAGCTGTTGAGCAGCCAGCCCTTCTTGAAGAGCCTCTCATCCCTTATGCTCAGCAAAACTGCGGAGGCAGCCACAGATTTTGCCACACAAACACCAGCAAACTATCAGTTAAAGCAAGCTGCAGCATTGCAGCAATGAGCCACAGCTGCAGTGCCTGCACGGCAACAGCAATAATCACAACCTTGGCAGGCCATGGACCGTGTGCGGAAACAGTCACAAGAGCCCCAGCAGACTCTAACTCAGCCAGCTGTCGCACGCCCTGCAAGCCTTAGCCTGTCTCCTCCTCACCCTGCAGCACAGACAACTGTTAGCACATCCCACACCAACTTCCAGCCAGCAGCAAACCCAGCCTCACAAGCAATGTGTTTTCACAGCTCCATGTTACATCTGGATTTGTGGACAAAGAGGGATTCTTTCAGCTAGTGCTTATCAAGGGGAAATCCCCCACTCCAGTGGGTGACCAAGTATTCGCTGATGCTACTTGTCATCCCAATACGCCTTTTAAATGGAAAGTTCAAAGAACTCAAACACTTCCAAATCAAAATCAGTCCCAAGCCCAGCCTTTCCTAGAGACTCTCGCTGTTTTTCAGCCAATTGCACCGCAGCTCGCAGACCACAGGCTCGGCCCCAGCCTCAGTCACAGCTGCAGGCCTAGATTTCAGCAGCACCTGTGACACCATGGCAGCGGGCACAGCCATGGCAGAAAGCTGGTTTGTTGCAGCCTCCTGTTTGGATAGTTTCACAGCCATAGGCAGCATGAAGGTTAGCTCCACCATCTAGATTTTGAGGAAAGAATGACAAGAGGGAATCAAGTGATAAGAAGGATCAAGAATGACAAGCGGATCAAGAGGGGATCAGAAAGACTGAAGCCATGAAAGAGAAAGACACAGATCCACAGAAAGATCACCATAGAGAAAACGTTTCCAGGGGAGATGGTCCCAAAGAGACAGTGATCACCTTGGAGAATTCCATGTGCTGTTCCATGTGACGTCATGCAGTTGAAGTTTTCTTTAGACGGTCACGGTTGGGACAGGCTGGAACTGAGGCACTGTTACCAGAATTTATACCTAGTGACTTTTTTGCTGCTCAGTTTACATGAGTGGATGCTTTCCCTTTGTCAAGACCACTTCGGTTGGGAAATTACCACAGTTTCTATGTAAGACACAGAGTAGAGTCCTTAGAAAAAGATAGGGCTGCTCTTGAGCCTCCAGATGCTAAAAACACAGTGCAAAGGCAAGGCTGATAGGCAGCCCTAGCACGAAAGGTTTGCATCATAAAGCACGTGCTCTTGCTGAAGACCCGAAAGAGCTTCAGGATGGACATGCTAGGTTTTTAGTGGTCATCAAAAACAAGGACAATGCCTTTTCCAGAGGCCACTGATCTCCTTCTTTGGATGGATCACACCCAGAAAAAGATCTCTGTGTTGTTACAATTGATACTCATTGTGGAAGGCTCTGACAGGCACTGATCTAAGTGTATGCACACAACTGCACCATTTTGCAGAAATTTGCTACCACTGCCCCAAGGAGACCCATGAGAGGCCTCCCACCTCATGTGGAGACTGGTTTTATTCTTCCTGGGTGTTTGGCACTTTCAGACTACTCAGAGTGGGAAACTCTCACCTGAGTTCCAAGCAGCAGCTGCTCAAGAAGCTTCGGTGTGCACATAAGGATTCCACTCCTACCCGTTGGTCTAAACTGGATCCAAAGCTTCCTCTCTAAAAATGTTTTAACGGGTAACTTATGGAGAATAAAAGCTATAAACCAGGCATGGTAGTACACATCCATAATCCCAGCACTCTCAGAGGCTCAGACAAGGGCACTGAAAGTTTGAGCCCAGTCTAGGCAATTTTGTGATTTAATAAGATCTTGTAGCAAAATTAAAAGAAAAAAAAAAGGCTGGAGATGTAGCTCAGAGCAAAGCAAAGGCCCGGGGTTCAAGCCAAGCACAGAAAAGAAAAAAGAAAAGAAAAGAAAAGAATTCATTTACCAATAAACATCAAGCAATGTTTTAGCTGAACTCTAATTCATGCTAACATAAAGCAATAACATTACTACTGTTTAATGACTACCTTCCTGAAACTACACTGAACACTTCACATCATTTATGCCATCCAACAGTAACAACTTTATCAGGGAAATAAATATATATATATATCTTTCCCAATTCACAGGTGAGAAAGCTAAGTCCCAAGAAAGTGAAGGAGATTGACAACAATTAATAAATTGTAGAGACAAAATTAGAACTTGACTTTATCTAAAACCATAGCTTAAACATTTTTTTTTAATTTTAAAAATTAAAAATAAAACCACAATTTGTCCTCTTACCATTTAGCAAAATGTGTCTCCAAAATATAAAAAGATATCATTATACTTGCAGACAAAAGTGTAGGGGCCAGGGATTTAACTCAATGGCATAAGTGCCTGCCTGGCAAGTGCGAGGTTGTGAGTTCGAGCCCCAGTATCAAAAAAATGTGTAAAGACAAGAAGTTCCTCTGCTACTAACAAAATGAATCATATAAGAGCATAAAGTCTCAAAATAATTTTGGAGCTGTGAGTAGCAATAGTCTTAAGAGTATTTTTAATGAAAAAGGAAGCTCGTGTGTATATTTCCATCTCTATCTCCAGTTTCATCACTGACTGGCTGCCACAAGGATGGCAGGAAAATGCACATTATCTGAAAAACACATTCCAAATATGTTGCATGACATTTTCCTCAGTAATTATGTTGAAGACACAGAAGAGCAGACCAGCTGTTTAAATTTATCTCCTGGGACGGGCGCGTCACTGCCAAGAAGCACTTCCCAGGTAAACAGGCACGGGTGTGACCTAAGATTCTCTCCAGGCGTGTGAAAACGCATGGTCACCAAGGGAAGGTCCCAGGCCAGAGACACACACAGGCACAAGCAGTGTGGTGTCATACACAAAAGTCCCTACAGTTCCTGGCATCGCCACGATCAACCACTGTATCTTACAGACAGTCGAGTGATACAAACCTTTTAGGATACCTTTAATGAAAATGTTACCCATTTTTTCCCTTAATTCAAAGAATTCATCTAGTAAAATAAGACGGCTTGTATTATGAATCATCGTAAATCTTATCCTTATATGGAAAGAACTGTTGTTAGTCTGGAGAGATAAAAGATGGTATATATATTCATCTAATCTTCACAGAAACCTTATGTGGAAGATAGGTATTGTCTCAATTTCAAGCATTTTCTATCTTAACCACTTTTTGGATGAAAAGGTTTCATAGATAATCCCTGAGTCCTTGTTATTTAATAACCTTGAAGAA
The DNA here is from genome assembly GCA_004363535.1 of Dasyprocta punctata. Lineage (NCBI taxonomy): Eukaryota > Metazoa > Chordata > Mammalia > Rodentia > Dasyproctidae > Dasyprocta > Dasyprocta punctata. Next base: position 948 of record RJWM01042492.1, on the reverse strand, counting down.
AGATTATTTTTAAATTGTTTTGTATACTAGATTAATATGCCTTGGTAAGGCTGAGATGAGTCATTCCATAGAAAAACTTGAAATTCAGATTGGAAACTACTAAAGAATAAATAAATAAATAATATGACTAAGATTTTTGTGTTTCCTATATCATATGACACTTTAACTTATTAAGTTTCCCTTTGGAAAGTACAAGTAGTTTATCTACTCTCATGACAAGGAAATATGGCCCAAAAAAATGAGCTATTATCAGGTGTTTTGTTTTAAAATAAAGGGTAATGATCGGTGTCCTAGGTGCAATTATGATTCAATTAAATACTCAACGGGTTCAGGAGAACTTTGGCTGTGACATCAGATATGTGTAGGTCTTCATTAGGAACTGGCTTTCTTACTGTAGAAAGTCACTCAATCCCACTCAATGTGTGTTCTTCTTCATCTGTAGAGGATCACGACTTATCTACTTCCAAGAGTTACTGAGGAGAGTCAGTGAGGTAATGTACATAAAGCCCATAACACTGAACGCTCAGTGCATATCAACTACACCAATTATCACCACTATTCTATTACTGTACCTCACTCCATAGTTAAAATTATGATTCTGAGCTAACATAGGACGTTAAAGTACTTCAGACCCATCAAAAGATGGTATCTTTTTTGTTTTGTTTTGTTTTGGGTTTCCTTTTAGACAGGGTCTCACTATGTAGTACAGGCTGGTCGTGAACTCGCTCACATGGCTATTGGGTAATATGTAATAGTTCAAGATGGGAAGTTAATATAGTTCTAAAAATACCAAAGAAACAAATATGAAAAAGTATCAACTATGATCATCAAAAATTGCTTTTACTTGTGTCTGATTACCTAATACTCCTATACGCCTTTTTTTTTTTTTTTTTTTTGGTCTTTTTTGAGACAGGGTTTCACTAATGCAGTTCAGGCTGGCCTCAAACT
>RJWM01042491.1:0-14310 GCA_004363535.1 Dasyprocta punctata | reverse complement strand
AAGAAATACCATGTGTCATTATCTATTTTAATTCTTGTGTCTCTTCACTTGCTAGTGTAATCAGGAATATGTGCATTTCTATTGGTCTCTTTTCTCAGAAATGAATGTGCTATGTTTATTTTGGAAAATGTCAGACAGGCCTTCTTTCTGGGCTCTCATGTTGTGTTTGAATTTCATATGAATTTAGTTGGTTGAAATAAGCTATAATTTTTAAGACAGTTTTGTCAAATAAGCCATAAAAATGTTTAGCCAATTTTGATCCCCAGTTTCAAAATTGGGCTCTAATCCCAGGCCTTCTTATCCTTGGAAATGTAGACATATCTCAGTGACATATTTTTGCCTCATTTTCCAACTTTCTACTTGGCAGATTCATGTGCAATTTGAAGAGATATCATCCTAAATATTTTAAATCCAACTTGGCTGGCTGGAGAGGAAGGAGGGAAGATAGTGTTGTGAAAAGTAGAATTTGACATTAAAGAAGCATTTGCGAATATTATTGTTTTCAAAATTATTCTTGTAGAGTTTGGGTATTTTGTCATGATCTTTAGTGAATATTTTTAAAGTAAAGAAAAACACAGGTCCAGATCCTGCCTGTCAGGCAATGCCAGGAAGGAGAGGAGAGAAGTAGGTGCTGCTGCTCACAATCTGAGGTCTCCCTTCATCGTGTTGTGACAGACTCATGCGTGCACCTTTGTAATCATTCAGCCCCATGCGCCCTGAGCCTCTTTAGGTGCTAAAGAGAGGAAGAACAAAAGTACAGAACTGTGATTTTATTCTGGACCTGTCTTGGTTACTTTTCTCTCACTGCTGGGACAAAATACCTGACAGCTCAAATTAAGGAAGGAAAGGTTTATTTAGCTCACAGTTTGTGAAGGTTTCAGTCCATAATCAACTGACTCCAAGGAAGGGTGGCATGACACAGGGTCAATACTTCAAGGCAGCAACCAGCAAAAGCAGCAAGAGCAAAAGGTGGGGAAGGGTAAGCCTCTTTTCTTCCCTTATATTGTACACAATTCAACACCCCCTCCAGGGCGGGTGTAGCACTCACAAAATCTTCTTGCCTTCCTCTTGCACAGAATGAGAATGTTTATAAATTAAGGACCCTGGCTTCCTGCTGAGTGACTTAGTTAAACTTCTAAACTTCTCAAGTTGACACGATGTTTCAACCATAACAGGACCTTTCCCTCCTGATCCCCTATTTCTTTCCTCCAGGAGATTTTAAGTGGCTACTAAGAGGAGGTCAGCTCCACAGTGGGCTATGCTGGACCCTCACTTTCTGTATGTCCATGTATCTGCTTTACTTTCCTGCCATTCCTGCCTTGCCACTTTACTCTAAAAAACTGAAAACATGACCCCCACATACACTGTGGCATTTTACATCTTCTTGCCTTGATGCATTTTGTGCCTTGTTTCCATAATGCTCCTACCGACCATGTAATTGAATTATCCAATTATCATGTGGATTGACATGACAGAGCACCATTCACAGAATGACTTAAAAGCAACAAATTTATTTCTCATGATTCTGGAGACTGGAAGTCCAAGGTGAGGGATCCAGTGCTGTCAGGTAGGCTATGATGCAAACCCCTCCTGGGAAGCCAACCCTCATCACCTTATTGAATCCTCATGTGGTGGAAAGAAGGCAAAAGAGATGGTTTAGATCCCTCATGTAGAGGCACTTAGCTGCTTTCAGAGAGCTCCTGTCTCCTGACTTAATTACCTGCCAAAGGTTCCCCCCATTTCTACCATCCTATGGAGGTTTGGACTTCATCCCATGGAATTCCAGGAGGGCACAAGCATTCAGTCTGTGGTTGACCAGCTCCACAGCAGAAACAACCTGGCAGAACAGCATGACTGAGAAAGCCACTCACATCATGGAGGCCAGGAAGCAGAGAGAAGGGAGGAGCTGAGATGGAAACAGTCTCCTAAATCAGGCCCTCAGTGTCTCACCCCTTCTGGCCAGGCCTCACCTCTGACATTTTAGATGGAAACCATAATATGCTTTACTGGGAATTAGAAAGTGTGAGAAATGGTTAAATACTAATATAAGAGAATTGAATGAAAATTAATTTGGCCCTCATGATTAGACCTTTTGAAAATGGGAATGTTTCAGTTGTATGCTGTTGACTGTCATTCCACACAGTGGCTTACAATGGCAGTGCTTATTTTGCTTGTGAGTCTGCCACAAAGGCTGGGCGCGGGGCATGGCTCTTCTCCAAGCTGCCTGGTGTCACTGGGGGGGTTTGAAGGCCAGGGTTGAAGCCTCTCAAGTCTCTGTCACACAGCATCCAGCTGTCTCATGAGAGCCTTGCTGGAGCCATCACTGGAACCCACAGGTCACCTCCTCCTGTGGCTGTAGAACTCACACCCACCCAGAGAAATGAGTCAAAGAATAGTGACAGCTTCCTCACAACCCAACCTGAGAAATTGCACAGAATCAGTATTGCCACTTTCCATTCAGGCAGGCTCAAAGTCCCACATGAATTCAAAAGGGAACATGCGGGACCAGGAGCATTGCTATGGTCATTTTTAGCAAGTACAATCTGCTGTGCTGGAGCATAAAGAAACTTTAATTGATTCGTTATTCCTGCTTTTCCCTTTCATTTCAGTCTTCAAACTCTTCCTCAGGGGTGGTTTTATGGTGGCTGAGAGAATCCTTTCCATGCCCAGGTAATTACTGCACATGATTTCCTTTTTAATGAGACCCGCCCTCCACTAGCAACATTATTTATCCAAAGAGAAAATCTTTTGGGCATATAAAAATTAGACTCATGCGGATTGCAGGTTTTTATTACAGTGGCTTTGAAAACAATCCCACAGATTATTGCATAAGATTGAATTCAGACCCCTTTACTGTAGTTTATAATGGTCTGTGCACGATAGAAATATGAACAGGAAATTTGGGACATTGATTTTATGTACACATAGGTTCTTAGCAGCAATTGCTTTCTCTGAAATCTTTGATCAAACATCTACATATTAGGGAATGTAAAGTAGTTGTTTAGAAATGTGTTGCTTTGCATAAAGTGATTAACTCATTGTGCTTAATTATTACTGTTTCTCATGGATTGTTTTACTAGTCCATGTTTGCAGGACATAATGTTTATATTCCTTGTGGGGTTGATACTTGTACACAGCGCATGTTAATTCTTTTTCCATCCCCTTTCCCTTTCCTTCTGCTCCCCTTCCTCCATCTCTTAGATCCCTTCCCCTTTGAGAAAGATCTATCTCACTACTTCTTAGTGTTTATTTTTTTATTTTGCTCTTTGTACTTTGGGTTCCTCATATACGAGGAACTGTTTTAATTAACCCTTTCCTTTTTTTAAAGAACAATTAAAAATGAGTAAAATCTCTCAAGACTTTAGTCTTGAAAAAAATACTACAGGGTGTTTAAATCGCAAAGGGTATGCAGATATCAGTAAAGGCATGGCCCACTGCGTTTTGGACCCGGGCACTGTCCTGGCACTTGCTGGCTCTTTCGTCCTGTTCACCTGCTGTCATTCCAGGGCCGGATGGTTCAGCAGACAGCTGGGAATCCCTCAATTATAAGAGAGGATCTGGTACTGCCATGGGTTAGTTGTGTAGCCACGAGCAAGATGTAACACTTCTTTGTACCTTATGTTTAGAATGGAGTCATCTCACTAACCAATCTCTAAAATTATGACTTCTTGAGTGATATATAAGAATGAGAGTGCTCTAAATCAAAATTAAAAAAAACAAGTTTTTCTCTTGACATTGAATTAAAAATTATCAAACCATAAATGTTACTTAATGGATTTAAAAATCTTTTACTGTATTCCCTAAAACGTAGTTCTTCAAGCACTGTTGAGACATTTCAGTGTCTTGTCTGTTTTCACTGAAAGCATGGCCAGCCCTTGCCTGACTTTAGATGACTTCACTACAACTTGAAAAGCAGGTGGTTCTTAAATCCTACTTAATAAGAGCAGAATGGCATAGTTTACTGCATCTTGAATGGGCCTTAAAATAACATTTTAGGAATCCTTGCTGTTAGTGAGGGCTGTCCCCAGCACTGGCTGGCAGCAGGAGGTAGGGAATATTTTCTAGGCCAGTTGCTAACACCAGCATTGTCTTTGTCTTTGTTGGTGGGGTTTTTGTGATTGTGATGGGTCAAACAGGGACTCCATTAAATATTCACAACCATTCTAAGCGCTTTTCTTTCATGACCTCAACTAATGCCCATTTTAAGTGCTGTTTTTGAGCATGGCTTCTACAGTCAGAGGTTCTGGATTTAAATTCCATCTTAACAATCAGCTGGGATGACCTTAGCCTCATTGTGGTGAAGTGTTTTGAACCTTTAAGGAGGCAATGTAACAATATTTAACACAGCTGCTCCTTAGTCAATGTTAGATACATGTATAGATATGTATAACCATTGTTTCTACCAGCTCCATCAGAAAGGCTATTTGTAAGACAAAAGGGTGGTTTTGAACAGTCAAGTAACTTGCCCACTTATGCAACTTTTATGTAGCTCTCTTTGAAAGTTTGTTGTTTAATACCAAATTTCTTAATTTTTAAACTATATTAAAGTTATACATATAGGTAACATAAATAGTTAACGTTATAAAACTTGGTAAACTATTTTGTTTTTTTCAGTTCTGTTAAGTGATTAAAACTTGATCCTTCCAAGAATCCCAAAATCAAAATCTTGCTTGTCTTGTTTATTCTGCCAAAGATTTGCAAGTGAACAAATTCAGATTTCTCATCCAAGTTGTGTGTATCTTCCTGGATTCTGAAGGAGAAGGAAAAAGGTAGAACAAAAGAGCAGAGGTCATCAGTGTTCTTCTGGACAGTCTTCGAGGCTCATATTATTCCTTCCAGAACTTTTGATCTCTTATTCTTGTGCTAAGATTATACATGTACATTCTTTTTTTGTCTTTTCTAAAACCCACATTAGAGTGGGTCAAATGTCTAAAATTTCTTAGGATTAATGAAGCAGGAGTAGTTAATGAGAGTTCTCCAAGGAAAGTCACACAATATGATCACATATTCATTTACTTGCCAGGTTAAGGGTGATTTATTCACATTCATGCCAAAGACCAAATTCCTAAGAGACTTTAGGAAAACAAGAAGAAAAATGAAAAGCGGTGTGGAATGAGAAAAGCTGACACAATATCTCTGGATAAAATGGATCAAAAATAACCCAGAATATGGGAGTAGAAATTGGATAATGTTGTAGAGAAAAAAGAAAAACTTTAGAAAGAGGTGCAGCCTGACTATTTATACACAAATGCAACCTGGGAAATTGTGGTTTTCAATTTTGAGTACAATCTTTAAATCCTGGCCATCAATTTCAGAAGCAAATTTCATTGCCAAGTAAGAATCTGTATGCAAACAATGCTGCAGTGTGTATTTCTGGTCATACAAAATCAAAGTGTTATCATGAAAGGACGCTACTTCTGTTGTCTGACAGTGGGATGCTTCTGGTGAGACTTCTGTGAGCGTGAACGTCTGAGTCTTCAAAGCTGTTGGCAGAAAGAGAGGATCTAGATTAAATATAGTTGTTGACAATGCCTTCACTAGTATAGCAATCATTTTACATGCTCAGAAATGTAAATTAATGAATAGAGTAAAAACAACCTTGAGCTAGAACCCGGTGTGCCCGGGAAGCCCTTGGCTGGCTATTCTGGTGGGTAAATGAGTCCTTGTTTTCTGGGAAACAAGACCTTGCTCAGTGGGGCCTAATGCTGAGTGGAGTGACACTGTTGGCATCGGATAATTTTAGGAGTTTGGGGCACCTACTCTGAGGTGCCTGGCGGGCCCAGGTGGCGGTCAGGGTGTGGTGATCTGGGCTCCACTGGGAGGGCCGGGGTTCTGGAAAGCAGCAGAACAGGGGAGCTTAGTGGCTTGGTGGCAGAGCAGCAGTGAGGACCAGGTGTCGGGAAGTCGTGGGTGCCTGGCCCTGGGGGCTGACAGGAGCACGGCCAGAGCTCGCTCCTTGCCGGAGACCACTGAGAGAGGAGCAGCCGGGAAACCAGGTCCAGTCGGCTGGCTGCTGCCCGCAGGAAGCCAGGAGGGACTCAGGGCTCACGGCCAGAGCAAGACTGCTGTCAAGAAGGGCTGGTGCTACTTCAGAGTGTTGAGTTAGCTTCTGTCTCCCTCTGAAAGGCACCCTGGAAGGGAGGCTGGCCAAGAATACGTCTCCTGAACTGGCTTCTTAAGTGGTTGCAAATTTGACAGAGCCCACAACCAGGCAGGTCTTCCCAGCTCTATGCTCCCTGTGACAACTCACGGTGCCATTCATCACTGGGCAGGAAAGGCAGGCCAGCTTGTCAGAAAGCCACTCTCCCGGGAACACCAGGAAATGACTTGATACACAACTTCCCAGTTCTGGGTCCATTACATCGCTCCTGTGTCTGTGTATACCAATAAGCCATCTGTCATTTCCTGGTTCTCAAGCCACTTGCTAAGCATTCCCTTCAGAATAGTCTTCACTCCTGAAATTAATCTGTATTTTCTTTCCTTTCTCATTTTATCAGATTCCTTATTGCTTCCCTTTGTTTTTTCCTACATAGATGCTGCTAAGTCACAGTTCTAAGGGCTAAGGTATAATTTTTGCTTCATAAACATAATTTAGAAAATTCATAAAGAACCTGGGAAGTTTAGTTTTGCCTTTAATTTTCTTTCTTTTTTTTTTTTTTTTGTGGCACCGGGGATTGAACTCACAACCTTGCGCCTGCCAGGGCACTGAGCCAAACTCCCAGCCCTGATTTTTTGAGGCAGGGTCGCACTATATAGCTCAGGCCAGCCTTACGCTCGTGCTGTAGCCCAAGTCGGCCTCGAACTCACAACGCTCCGCCTACCTCAGCCTCCCGAGTGCTGGGATTAAAGGCGTGCGCCACCACGCCCGGCTGCCTTTAATTTTCTTTCTCCCTTGTGTTCCAAGTCTTTGGTCTTACATCACTTTGTTCAGGTTGAGGGCACGTTAGCTGTGTTTTGGGATGGGCCTACTGATAGCAGATTTCTTACTTGTTCTTCAGCTGGGATTGACTTGTTTATCCCTCTGTTCTGGAATTTTGTGTTGATAGAATTCAAAATTCCCCTTCTTTTAACAGATGAAACACATTTGGCCACTTTCTTCTTGCCCACGTGGATTCTGATGAGAGATCCACTCTCCTTCAAATTAGTTTTTTCCTTATAGGCAAAACATCATTTCTCCCTGGCCGGTTTTAAGAGATTTTATTTATCTGTAGTTTCTGAAGTATGTGATGTGCTTTGGTGTGGCTGTTTTTTGGATTTGTGTTGTTTGGGTTCCGTTAAGCGTCTTTTCTCGGGGGGAGGGTGTTTTGAGACAGGGTCTCAGTATGCAGTTCAGGCTGGTCCTGAACTCACTTTGTCAGGGTAGCCTCAAACTTGCGGCAATCCTCCTGCCTCAGCCTCCGGAGTTCTGGAATTACAGATGTGTGTCGCTGTCTTGGTTACTTTTCACTCGTTGCCGAGACAAAATACCTGATGCCCAAATTTAGGGAAGGAAAGGTTTATTCTTACAGTTTCCTGGGAGTTTCAGTCCATGCTTAAGTTGGCTCCAAGGCAGCATGAGGTGGCGGGGCTGCCATTCACCACAAGGCATGCTGGAGAGAGAGAGAGAGAGAGAGAGGTGGAAGCGTGGAGCACAAGAGGAAGACCCATCTTCCCTTACACTGTATCTCAGCTCCACCCCTGGGCATGTACAGTGCTCACATTGCTAATCCCAGCGCTAGACAACAAACTGAACACAAGCACTAGAGTCAGCCCCATCAAAAGTATGAGGACTTGGGGGTACATAGCATATCACCCAATACAGTCACCATGCTGGGCTTGTTAAGTTTCTTGAGAATCTGTAGGATTATATCTTTTGACAAATATGGAAAAACTTCTGCCAAAATTTCTTTCCATGTTTTCTCAACCTTACCTCTTTCTTCTCTTCTTCTGAGAATGCAGTAGCATGAAAGTTAGATTTTTGTTGTAATAGCCCTGGTTCCTGAAACTTGGCTGATTTCTTTTCTTTCTTTCTGATGTTCAGACCTGATGATTTATATTGTTCTGTCCTTCAGTTACTTATTCTTGCCTCTGTCCTCTTGTTCTATGGTTGAACCCATGTTGATACTTCTCCCTTCAGTTACTGTACTTTTCAGTTCAAAGCATTCTACTTGCTTCTTTGTATTTTTAATTTTCTTGGTGAAACTTTTGATTTCTTTGTGATACCATTTTTTCATTTATTTTGAGCAGGTTTCTAATTGCTCACTGAAGCATTTTAAGGATGGTTGTTTTAAAATCTTTGTCAAGGTTGGAAATGTAGCTCAGTGGTAGAGTGGTTGCCTAGCATGTGCAAGGCCCTGAGCTCAATCCTCAGTACCACAGAAATAAAAATAAAGTAGATCAAGTCTTTGTCAGATACGCTTATCATTTCAGGGTTGGCATCTGTTGATTGTTATTTGCCATTAATTTTAATGTTTTTTTTAATTTAATGAATGATTTTTGACTGAAAAATTTTGCCTGGATAATTAGAGCGTTATGAAACTCTGGATCTCATTTTAGCCTTCTTATTCGGGTGTCTTTCTTGGGTACCTCCCAGGCTGGGGAAATGGAAGCAAAAATGTTGTTAGTGACAGATAAAAGATTATAATTCCAGGTATATAAGTGGGCTTTACTGATATCCTCCATGATGATGGTGGAAGGGCTTCTAAGTACTGCTGGGCAGGAATGGGACTTGTGATTTCTCACCGGGTCTTCGTTACCACTTCCTTGGCTGGGAAGAGTGAGTCTCAGGTCACCCCATAGCCTCTCTGACACCTTGTGGATAGAAGTGGTGGTGAGAGATTTGACCCTCTAGCCTGGAAAGAGGTTGGGTTGGGATGGAAGTCCAGGCTCCCTGTGTGGTCTCCTCTGGCTCTCAAGAGTGGAGATGGGGATTCAAGGGTTCGGTACCATGCTTTCGGGATAAAGGTCCTAGGTCCTCCCTCAGCCTTCTCCCCCAGTGGTGGACTGGTCTGGGCAGACTTAGCTCTGCACGCCCTGGCGAGGGTGATGTGCATGCTTCTCACTCAGCCTTTCTCGGCATGCGTGGCGTGGTGGGACCATGGATTTTCTGTGGTGCTGGCCTAGAGCAGGGCAATTATTGTCTAAAAGTCTTCTATGTTCTATAGCTGCTCTTTTCTCTGTCCTTTAACTAAAGAAAGCAGACTTGTTGGGCTTTTGTTTTTTTCCATATCTGTACCCACTGCCATTTCTGAGTTGCTGTCCAGCCTGGTCCCAAATCTGGGCTATCCACTGCAAAAGAAAAACCCAGGAACCTCACCTCTGTGCCACGCCTTGGATCTCAAGGTTCCAGGTCAGTATGCCTTCATCTAACCACCTTTCAGAGCCATCTCAGGTTTATTTTACTCATAATGTCCAGGGTTTTTAGCTATAGACAGCAGGAGGAATAGGGAACCATATATCTGGTCTGTTTTCTAAGAAGTGACAGTCAATTACCTGTATTTTACAAGGAATGATTTAAAAGATTCATCATTCTCCTCGTAGCTGCCCGCTGATTTGCTCACACACTCATTCGTGCAGCAGCACTGATTAAGTGCCCACCACGCACCACCTCTCACTCAGTGAGGCACAAGCTTCCCAGGATTATTGCTGGGAGAAGCAGCTGAGAAGGACGAGGGAGCCCCTGCTTTCATCCTCGCCAGCTGGCTTCTCCTTGGCTCCATCTCTGTTGCCTCTGCCCATTGTCCCCTGGGTCAGGCTTCCTCAGACACCTCTGGAGCTAGTAGGGTTATAATGAGACAAGGAAAGCAAGCTTGACTTATTTATGGTCACATAGCTAAGTCCATGGGAAAAAGTACTAAAGGGATTTTTTATAACTTGTCATTGAAAAATATTTTATTAGGAAACAAATCTCTACCAAAAAAATTGCATAAACAAAAGTGTTAAAATGAAAACCCACATACCCCACATCCTGATTCACCTCTTGCTAATACCTTACTCCATTTTCTTTGTGACTTTCTTTTTCTGCACTTGTGCATGTGTGCATGCATGCACATATGTGAAAATTAAACATGCTGGCTGCATTCCAATTCTGAAGGTTGATCCAATAATGTTCTTTATAATGTCTTTCCTGCTTCAGTATAGAATTGAGTTTAGGATAAAATATCACATATGTTTGGAATGTCTCATTAGTCTTCTTTAATCTGGAACAATTCCTAAATGTAAGTTGTTAAAAAAAAAATGAAATGGTAAAACTTTCATATATCAGTGTTATTTACTCTTAGCAGACTGAATTTATTAACATGCAAAAAAGCAGAATTTCAGTTGTCTGTAAAAGAAAAAAGGTGTCTTTTAGCTGTATGTAATTAAATTAAAAAGTGAAGCCACAAAAAAGCTATAGAAACAAAAAATGCTGGACCTAAAATTAGAAGACTGTTTCTGTAAGTTAGAATGACAAGTATTGTTCTTTTATCACTAACTTGTTCCAGGAGTCATTAATGAAAGTGCATTTGTACAGTTTACACAGCAATTAAATTCCCACAAAGTTCTAAAAGGACAGGTTTTAAAGCTTAGCTAAGAATGCATTTTATTCTAAATCTGAACAGTCAAATATTGCTAATCTTCTTGTCTTGATAAGTTCTCTCTGGTCAGCCTTACATCATAAAAACGTGAGTGAGGGAGGCACAGTGTTTTTATTTGAGTGCTAAATTTTGAATGTCTTGCCTATAAAGTCATGCTCAAATATTTGATGCACCATTAGCCTGCAAGCAAACCATCACCTGTACGTGCTAGGAGTCAGCTGTAATCTCTGAGGTTGAAGGGTGTTTCTCAGACAGCTTTGAAGGTACATCCTCTGAAATGTATATTCCCAGCATGGGAAAACATCATATTATAATGATCCATGCATGCCCATGCTTACTGCAGCACAGTCATGAGAGCTAAGTCTTAGAAGCACCTTATATGTCCATCCGCAGATAAATGAATAAAGAAAATCTGGTGTATGTACACAATGGAGTACTATTCAGCCACAAAGAAGGATAACTTGAGTTATTGGTAGGAAAATGGATGCAGTTTGAGACCGTAATGCTATGTGAAATAAATCACAAACAGAACGTTAAATATCACAGGGTTTCTCTTATATGAGTAACCCAAAGTATAAATAATTTAAAGGGCCAAATAAAAGATAGGCTATAGGAAACAGGAAGATAGATGTTGTAGAGATGGGAAAGAAATCTGAGGATGGAGGGAGACAGAGGAAGTAAAAAGGATCAAGGTATGGATAAGTATCATTCCCCCAATTAACTTACAGATTATCGTTTGCAAACATTTATTAATAAAAAAATTAAAAAGCATTTGACAGCTATGGTTTGTGTTTAGGACAAACTTGCATTTTGGTGGTTCCTTCCTGTCCTGTGTAGCGGTCTGTGGTCAGCAGCTGAGGGGTTTCCTCCTGGCCAGCACCAGCGAAGTGCTGTGGTGACTTCTGGAGACCTGATGCCCTTGTCCTTGGTTCTTTCTTGCTGATTTGAGTCTCCATTGCCACTGGGAGTTTCCTCCTTGCCTCAAGGGGGAGAAAAAGAGATGCTTCTCTTCACATTTGGGCTGATGAAGTCTGGAATGGGCAGACAGTGAGAGATCTGCACTGGGGAAGTATCTTAATCTCTAGAACATTTATTTTAGGGTTTCAAGCAATGTGACACTTGCCGAGATGCTTTCAAATATGAATGGAGATTATTTTGTGTGAGTTATGACCTCTTTAAAGCATACCTCGATTTGGTGGTTTTGAGAAGATGACCTCATTTTTATTATATGTAAGTGACTCTGGGTTACACTATCTTGCTAGGGATGCACTTTGGAGTTAACTTTCCTGATTGGACACATCCCTAGTGGGTAAGTCACTGAACCTCTCTAAACTGGTCTCCACTTCTCCTGAAAGAGAGAGTGCTTTCTTGCCATCTCTCCTTCCATCCTGGGTTCCTCACTTGGAAGAAAGAACTGTGTTATAGGAGGAAGAAACTCTACCATAAGAAGAGCAGATGATGTTCCCTGATGCCCAGGGCCTAGGATGGGAACCTGGTGCCTGGGTCTACAGTGGGTTAACTTATATGCATTAACTACCTTAAAAGTTTACTTCCCTTAAAACTGCACAATTTGACTATGACTGTTCACTCGGGCTCTCCAGGTTTCTAGCTTGTGTCTGTCCTTCCAAAGACTGAGCACCCAGAAAACATGATCATTTTGTATCCTGAGGGGTGGCAGCAGAGGGGCCAATAATGAGGGTGCAGAATGCTCAGATTTGTGGGCTTGGATGTTCACAGTGCACACTCATGTCACCTCACAGAGTCTTCCAGTGATGGGAAGGGAAGGGGTGAACTGGGGCTGCTTTCCCTGCACCCCTAGATTCCCCCACATAGCACCACAGGGCATCTGAGCACTCCGCACTCTCAGATAGATGAACTTCTGGATTATTAGCAGGGAATATTTGTCAAGCAGGACAGTGGAACATATTTTCATTTAGGTGTTTATCTTGATTAATAACTTTCTAACAGGCAGACAGAAGAATTTTCCTCATGTCTCAAAAATGTCAGGGGTGGGAGGTGTTAAAGAAATGGATGACCTGCACAACTCAGTGACCACTTGCCATGCTTGCTGCCCTTGTTATCATCATTGCTGATGTCTTCTGCCGGGTGTGGAGAGCAACCAACCTTGAAGTGGGTTGAAGCCCAGCTCCCACTCTGACCCCTGCACTCATAGCTGCTAGTTCTATTTCTTTCCTGCTGTGGAAAGGACATGGAGATCCTGTGAACAGGGTCTTTAGAGCTGTGGTGGGGAAGGAGTATGATGAGGCCTGGACCAGGAAGATCCTCCAAGATGCCCCAGTCCTTTGTTGTGAGTTCTGTCCTGCCTCTGTTGTACTGGAGCTAGCCTCTACTGAAGTTCTCAAAGATTCCGTGGCCTCATTTCTCCAGACCACCTAGGATCAAGGTCATTCAGGAAATGCAGGCATGCTGACATCCAGGGCTTCAACTTTCTGTGTTTAATTTTTCTTTCATTTTTAAAATGTTAGTACTTACATTTAAATTTTTGACAGTTCTGTCCTGTGATGCATTCTGGTCAAGTGTGTTAGCTTTCCATTGCTGTGAAAAAAATACATGAGAAAAACAATTTAAAGGAGGAAAGCTGTGCTTTGGCTCACAGTTTCAGAGGTTCCCCTCCATGGCTGACTAGCTCCATTGTTTCTGGGCTTGTGGCAAGGCAGAGCATCATGACGGAAGGAGGTGCTGCGGTAGAACCGCTCCCCACAGGACAGCTGGGAAGGGGAGAGGAGGGCCCCAGAGGCCCTGCCCTTTAGTTAGGCTCTACCTCCTTCCTGTAGTGCCACATGCTGGGAGCCAAGTCTTTAGCCTATGGGCCTTTGGAGGTCATTTGGAATCTAAACTATGACCATATCTGTTGTGCTTTTAGAGGAGATTAGCAACTGAATTGCTGAACTGAAGGAAGTAGATGGTCTTCCATGATGTGAATGGAATCATCCAAACCACTGAGGTCCTGAGTGGAACAGAAGACAGAGGAAGGCGAGTTCTCTCTCTTCTGGCGCTGGGCATCCATCTTCTCAGATACTAGAGTTCCTGGTTCTTGGAACTTTGGATTTTGGAGCTTATATCAGAGCATGCTACCCCACCATGATAATTCCTGGGGCCCTCCACCTCAGACTGAAGCTTCTTCATTGGTACTCTGGATTCTCAGGACTTCAGACTCGAGTTGATTTATATCACCACATCTCCCTCCTGCCTGCAGCAGCCTCTGATGGCTCTGGGTGGCTGCACCTCCTGTGCCTCACTGCTGGGTGCGACACTCTTCATAGTCACTAAGTGCAGAGCCTTCAAAGCCCATCACACTGAGGTTCAAATCCTGGTTTCCGATTTGCTAGATGGTGACCTCGAATGAGTCATTCCGCCTTTCAGAGACAAGTCTTTCTTTGTGTCCCAGTCTCTCCGGGGACAATCATGTCTGTGTACAGGAATGCTGAGCACAGTGCCTATCACATGGGAAGTGATAACAAAAGGCAAAAATGATGTAGTCTTCTGAGTGAAACTTATCAACAGTATGCAGTGGGTAGGGCTCATGCCACAGCTAGAAAAGTTTGGTCCAAACAAGTATGTGGAAATGTTTTCATATTTACTGGTTTGGAAATATGGGGTTATTAAGTTCAAAACCATCTATTTCTATGTGGATGACAGATTCTAATACAGTGAGGAATTTGGTGACACTGAAATATTCATGTCTTGCTCCATGTGGGTACTTCACGTCCCTTTGAAAAGTAATCATCTCTGC